>BOPN01002005.1:62500-77500 GCA_017312705.2 Penaeus japonicus | reverse complement strand
GTATTACTTCCATTGTTGCCACTGCTGCTTCCTGGGTAGACAGTCGGAAAGGTTAATGTTCCACAGTCATCCTCATTTTATTAATTAGTTGTTTTTTTTTCTTTCTTTCTTTTCTTTTCTTTCAACTATTTATTTTAATCCCTTTTTTTCTTTTCCTTTTTTTTTTTTTTTTTATAAAAGTGACAAGTAAATTAGTTAACTATTCTTATCCTTTCACTCTTTCTTTCTTTCTTTAATTTATTTCTCTGCCTAAGTTTTTTCTTCTTCTTAACAAGCTCTTAAACAGAATATTGTTTCAGAAACATACTGCCAATAATAAATGATAATTAATGAGATCAATGATAACATTAATAATAAAGATAACAATATCAACAATAACAGTGGTGGTAGAAGTAGTAATATTAATAACATTAACCCTCTCTGGACGGGTGGTACAGTACTGTACCGCTCATTCAAAAGCCCAGTGGCCGGGCGGCACAGTATTGTGCCAGCCATTTAATTGATTTAGGCCTAATAATTTGAACGCCCTGGCATTGTGACATTCAAGGCTAGAATGCCCCCGTCGTGAATGGGTTAATAATATTAATAATATTAATAATATTAATATTAAAAATATTAGTAATAATAATAATAATAATAACTATGGTGATGATGGTGATGGTGGTGGTGATGGGTGATGATGATGATGATGATGATGATGATGATGATGATGATGATGATGATGATGATGATGATGATGATGGTAATGGTGGTGATGGTGATGGTGATAATGGTGATGGTGATAATACTAATAATAGTAGTAATAACAATAATAATAGCAATGACATTCAATGGGTTTCTCATCTCATTTCATGAGGGAATAAATAACAAAAATAAATTGAAATAATGTGGAATGAGAACACTGGAACACGGCTAACTTGAATTCCATTTTGTTCTGTTCATTTAGTGAACATTCAACAGGTCACTTTTTGTTAGGGATTTTTCATCAGCAATAGCAAGAAGTGAAGTACTCCAGAAAAGGATTTCTCACGGTAGAAAGAGAGAGACAAAAATCACAGTATCTATTTCTCTAGAACCACAACTACTTTCAACTACTTAAAGATTTTTTTTACAATTTCAACGTGACTAGAGTGAAAAAGGAGAAAAAAAAAAAGAAGGGGGGAAGGAGGATACCAGTATTTTCTAAGATACTATTACGTGAGGGGAATCTATCGGTTTATGATTACGGTGGAAGTAATAACCATGCATGATCTCACGAAGCGAGGAAGATTAATTGTAATTCTACATATACATGTGACTAGTTTACCAGAAACAGAAAAAAAAAAAAACATTTTACGAAAAGCTCCAAAGAAAGTTGAATGTCTTCTACGTTGGTGATCTAAAACCTACACAGTGACACTAGTTGTACCTCGTCCTACTAATTAAAATATATGAGACTTGTAGTCAAAGCTCCTTCTCGTACCTTCCTTCTCGTAACCTTGGAGATCTACTCGGCGATACTGAAAACCTTGTATCTTGACTATCTACATCTACTCCTGTTCTATGTGGCCAATAAAATTAACCCTACCTATATCTCTACAATTTTAACCTGTTACCTCAATCATATCTTGCATGATCTTTGGTTCTCAAAATTCTTATCATAATTATTGTTCCAAGCCCAGTTGTCTAACATATGATTTCATCTGTAAGTTTTAAGAAACCTAAAAATCTAAATAATCACATAATTTACAATTTCATTTCATTTAATTCATTTTTCAACCCAACTGTTACTCAAGAATCTCCCATACCTAGTGTATCATTAAATCCCTTATGTAGAAAATAGTTTTTAAAACAATATCACTCTTTTCTCAATTTTCCTTAGCAAATGAGGGCACATCTGATTTTTTAAAACAAATCATATCATCTATCATAAATAGAAACACATGAGATGGCGTTAAAAGGACACAGTACTTAACAAGATATTAGCTCATACTACTCCACACAAATGTATAACAGTTAATATTTACCATAAAACTTGGCATCTGTAGTTTAAAATGACTTCAAATTATAGAGAAAAAAGAGAAAATGGACCTTTACCATGAAATTAAAAGGATAACCTGACATGCTAATTGGTCAGGTCCAACAACACTAACTTAAAAATATCTATCTACTTTAATCAAAGGTAATCCTTATACCAGTTAACAAAACTTTTGAGATTTCAGCCATTTTTCATTTGGCAATTCTCATCAACATGCACCATTTTTACTCCCCAAACACCCATGATGCCTTTTATTAAAACCATCGCATCTCCCGTCTTCCTCTCTTTCTCATACTAGTAACCAATATGTCAAATTCACACCCCAATAACCTGAAACTACCAGTCTGACATCTCCTTCCTCTCACTTTCTCCTACTATCTCTCCCTCTCCAGATTCCCCTCCCTTTCACTCTCCCTTTCCTCTCCTCTCCCTCTCCCTCTCCCTCTCCCTCTTCCTCTCCCTCTCCCTCTCCCTCTCCTTCTCCCCCTTCCTCTCCCTCTCCTTCTCCCCCTTCCTCTCCCTCTCCCTCTCCCTCTCCCTCTCCCCCTTCCTCTCCCTCTCCTTCTCCCCCCCCCTTCCTCTCCCTCTCCTTCTCCCACTTCCTTTCCCTCTCCCACTCCAACTTCCTCTCCCTCATCCCACTCCTTCACCTCACTCCTTCACCCCACTCCCTCACCCCACTCTCTCACCCCACTCCCTCATCCCACTTCCTCTCCCACTCCTTCACCCCACTCCCTCACCCATTACCTTGCCCTTCCCATGTCCCTGCCCTTCCCTTGTTCCCTCTTTCTCTCCGTTTTCATCTCCCTCTCCTACCTGTGGCACTGGCAAGAGCTGCTGCTAACTGTGCTGGCGTGATGGGCTGGAAGGCCACAGACCCACTGTTGCGACTCCCGCCTGCCGAATCTCCCGACTGAAAGTACGTGAAAAAAAAAAAAAAAAAAGGTTTAATCACTGCAACTAAAGGCAGGATGTAAAAATATGAATGTAAGATATATCAATATCTTCCACAACTGGTTAATAACAAGCTCATTAAAGGTACATGAATAAGTTTGAATGAAATTATCATACAAACTTTTATGGCTCATTAATTACAATTACCTCATGAAAGCTACTTCTATGGAATTGAATAAATTAAACATACAATCACTTAGTAAGTTAATTATTACTATGCCATTACAGGAGGAGGAGGAGGAGGAGGAGGAGGAGGAGGAGGAGGAGGAGGAGGATGAAGAGAATGGGGAGGATGGGGAAGAGGGGAGGATGGGGAAGAGGGGATGAAGGAGGAAGAGGGGATGAAGGAGGAGGAGGGGTTGGAATACTTAATAATAACAAAGTCATCATCATCATCAATAATCCAACCTGCTCAGCATCCATTTCCTCATCGTCTGAGAGAGCATCCATGGAGTAGGAGACGTGATGTGACCGTCGAGGGGAAGTGGTGTCCGATGTCATGAGGGACGTCACGTACTCTGCCACTCTTCCGACTGCAGGATTACGATCTACAACCCTATTTAACAAGAGATAATACATCTTTTATTTTATTACTTGGTTTGTTATGACTTTTGACATACTGCTAAATTGAATAGATTCAATATTTGGTGAAGTCCCATTTTTTTTTTCTTCTTGTCTTTAGATTGAAAATGTCCTTCATATGGCATAACGAATAAAACAACATTAATATTAGTAAGCTGCAATAACAGAAGCTATTTGTGTTCTTATTTTATTTATATATCATATTTTCTTAATAAAGGATATAAAATTAAAAAATAATAATCATAGCCATAAATACTATATTAAACTTATGTATGAATATCATTTAAGCATAATTCAGTCATACACCGCCTTACACCAGCCTCTACTTTACAACCTCCCACAACCACTCACTTGCTTAGATTATCGGGATTGGTGAGCCCCATAAATAGCTCGGGATCTTGCAGCATGGACAGAGCTGCTGGCTCACTGCGAGCAATTGGACACGACGAGAGCACCTTTTCCACCATCTCTGGGGTTCGCAGTTTCTGAATCACGAACAAACATCATCTTTTCCTTCGCTGAGTAAGACAGCCTACAGCTAGCTCTGCTTATAGTGGATGAGCTTCTAGTATTGGCATTTTTATTGTAAAATATGAAATTTCAAATCAATTTGAAGTCCAGTATTTTTTTATGCCATTGAGTATAAAGCAGTCAAAACAAGATATTTTTCTGCACTATTACCATAAAGTATTTACTTGATAAACCTGGCATGAATCATTACAGAAAAAAGTTATTTCTAATAAGCTTGAGCAAGAAATCGCAGTAAACACTGCTCCCTCAGAATCTCTTTATCAACTATGAAAGTTTTAACCATAAAAAAAATTACATTTTCAGTAGTAAATGGAGATAACTAAACTCAAAGCTAATCTTGAACACAAAATAACATACATACTTGCTCTAAAACAAGTAGATCAAAACTTCACAACATATAACGAATCAGCATCAATAAAAAAAAAAAAAAAGAGAGAGAACAAAGACACAGAAGATAGATGATGGTGAAGAAAGAGAAGAGACAAAAGACCCACTTGTATAAAAGCACGGAAATTTGGATGAGCAGCCACATTTCTCAGAGATACCAGCAACGTCTGCACTTCCGGGAGACTTAAGGGGACTGCCACAGTAACAGGCTCCTCTGAAATAAAAAATAATAGTAATTACACACAATTAATTTCATACAGGAGTCACCTGGTCCTGATGGCTAAGATGGTGGTAATCTAAAGGGAAAACAAGTAAATTCACTTTTAAAAGCATTATTAAAATAAAAATTTAAAAAATACTGAAAGTACGGAAAACTTTGTGGGTCATTCCTGTTGAAATGGGAGCTGAGGCTTCAAGGGCATTTGTGCCTGCTGACTGTCTGACTATTTGCATTTCATCATGAGAACAGCTGACTGACTGAGACTGCAGCATTAGAACAGCTGTCAGCAAACATAGTTAGAGACAGGTAGTGCCAAAGCATTTCAGAGAAAATCTTAGTTGACAACTCAACACACTAAGCACCGCTTCCTTTCTAACAGGACACAACCAATCCCAGGGCTTTTGATGTTTAATTAACTGAAATACTAAATAGTAACAGTACAATGAAAAGGGAAAAAATCAGATCTTTTTCTATTTACAAGGGATTGGATATGGGAGAGAACCGAACCAACAGACTTTCTCATTTGTCTTTAACATAAAATATTACCATATGCCCTCTGTGGTTTTTCTCTGTTTCCTGCACTACAAGTATTCATTTGCAGGGTTATCTCTCATAACTATAACAGTTGAGGCTGTAAACTCTTTCTGCTTTTTGATACTTCTACAATGAATTCACTTACCCAGATATTCCTTTTTTGAATCATTGAAATATTCAATCTAGGAAATGTATGTGCTTTACAGCATACATAAAAGAGTAGCTCAAGAAGAATCTGTATCACCCCTAAGGTATTTGACCTCGGTAAAAGGGGGATGGAGCTAAAAGACATGACAAAAGCTTACCAAACAGGACACTGTTTGCAAAGACAAGTATGGCTGTAGGGAGAATCATTTCTTTATCTTATGCACTTTAACCATGAGTGTCAAAAGTAACAAATAAGTCTGTAATTTATTTCATACCATAAGCAGCTCTCAGAAAGCTAAAAGAAAAATTTCTATATAATTTCTCATTACTATAGAGTTTAATGGCAATGGTGCTGTGCTAACTATCTTCAACACTGCAGAATTAGAACAGCTGCTTGGATGACAATGCAGCACTAGATCAGCTGTCTGGCTGACAGCATCATATAACCAGAATGATTTGAGTCCCTTTTTCTAATCAGCAATAAGATCAAATATACCGTCTAGGCTTTAGACATCCACCATTATGGTATGACCTATGGTATAATTTATGAATAGTAATTGCACAATAATAATAGCTATGGTCAAGCAAAGGAAATTATATATAACTCAGATAGTAGTATTTATCAAACAGATGTTCTTGCATCACTATGAACACTTATGCATCCCATATCAAATAACTGGACTGTAAATATCTGTGAATCAATGATATTAATAAACCATCTTTCCATAATGGTCAGTTTTCTAATAAATCATGACCATTTTCTACTAAAAAATACATTTTAACTCATTCATGGAATTGCTGCACACACAATAATAGATTTTCATAGACAATCTGCATATTTTGAACAACTTAGACATACATAAATAAATGGGCATTGCCACTTAACCCAATGATGACAATGTGTCACACCCATGTGACACGGCTAAATGCCTGATGACAGGGTGACACACCAGTGTGACGTTCCCGATGCAATATAGCATAGGCCCGGCGTAGGGGGTTGCCACTTCTCGCCGGGCCCGTCGGGATTTGGTTAAAATGATGATGATGACAAAAAAAGGCATCTAGCCACATTGTACATAAAAAAAAAAAAAAAGTTTAGCAACCTCAGATAAAACAAGGAAAAACAGAAAGATATAGAATCTGCACATTGATTCAGATGTCAGCCAAACATTTAACGAAAGAGCTACCTCACCTTTTTTAGGAAGACAGTGAATCATAGCACCTGAGGTGATCCCTGCTTCTTCCAGCGTCTCTGATCCATTTAGAATAACACCGCAGTGGACTAATTCTGCAATTGACGAGAAAATAATTATATTTTTCAATTTTCTTTCAAATGTTCTATAAGATACCATCTTCAATCTAAAGATTTTACCTTCACTGCATTAATACAGTGCATTAATATACTGCCCCTTGTACAGACAGTACAAGGGGCAGGTATCTATTTAGCCCCTAAAGAGGAATCAAAGTAAAAACTGATTTGCCCATTGCACTCTCTCTTCACCCCTAAAAATAAAATCAAGGACGAGATCTAAAGGTCATCCTTTTTCTTCTATAAACCAGTTTAACCCGTTCCCGACGGGGCCAATCCGGCTTAAATAGACCAAAATTCCGGGACTCTTGAATGCATAAGCCTAACGCGTCGGGATTCTCGGCCGCATTAGCCGCGAGCCAGCGCTGCGCGCTGGCTCCTCCCGCGCCCCGGGCTAGACAAAGTAACGCGTCCCCGTCGTGTAGCCCAAAAACCACTAGATGTGTTATCTTGTCATCCGTCGTTAACGGGTTAACTATACCAGTTTTATTTGCCTTCCTTTTTTTCTTTCTTTGGTACTTTCAACATGGTCCACAAAGCTTGGTTATCTACTATTCTGTAATTTTCACTTATTTCTAACTTATTACTTAATAAAAAGTAAATATGTTGTTACAAGGAATTCTAAATAACTTAAAGTATCTTAAATAAATCAAGGCTTAATTTTAAGTATCAAACATATATTACATGGTTGAGCATCAATGCTGAAAAAAAAAATTTACACTTTGCCATCTAGGGTACCTGTGCACCTTCATAGTTCTGTTATTAGAATAGCAGTCACGCTCCATATATTGTCTGTGAGCATCAAAATTTGTTTTAATGCACCCCAAATTCAAAAAAAAAAAAGTCATTTAGTGCAAACGGAAAATTTTCCAACTTGGATCAAGTTACAAAAGTCACAAAGTGGATGACTCCATATCACAGCATCAAAATATTTTCCATAAGACGTCCTATCACATCACAGAGGTGCACCATATATACATTTTGAACATCATTCCGTTTCAATATAAACATTGTAGTTACAGTTATATATAAACATTTGTCTTGACTTAACTAAATAAAATTAAAATAAAAAACTTTTCATCCCCCCTCAGAATAGGGTAGGTGAATAATGCTCCGAGAGGCTCAGTGGTGCCTCGAGCCACAGGATATCTCTTGCCAGGAAGCTGTATACGCTTGCTATATTGCAAGAAGGATCACACTTAGGCAAATATCCACCTTGTTGTTATTAGGTTAAGTATGAAAATGATAATAATTACTAAAGACATGCAAATATGACAAAATCCTCAGTCACATATTATGTATTGGATAATAAAAACACATTTAAAGTGTATTGCATGATATATAATATTACAATATAAGTCATACAATATCAGAATCATTATTTCAAAAATAAAAAGCGGACGACACTCAGGGAAAGCAGGACATACAAGGGGAATGTGGAAGGTATGATGGGTGTGGCTAGAAGAAAAATTCCCAGAAAGGAACAGACCTATGAGTGGAAACTACATATGCCTCATTCACAGCAGAAAGGGTATAGCCCACCAGCCTCTGACAGATTAGCTCTGATTGTGGTTCAGAAGACTCTAAGGAAAAAAAAAACAGCAAACCACAAAGTTGGTTGGGAATTTCTATGCTATTATCATTACCTGTATTTACCTGATAATCAATATTAGTACTCAAAATACAAAGATGCTTTACAAAATAACATAACCATTCTCAAATTACATAAGACTAAAATATGTTTATATTTCTCATATCAACTTAATATACATATAATTTAACAACCAAATTAGGGATATTAAACTCCCAAGTTCTTCTACTTTCTTATTAAAATTCAAGCACTTTTAAACCTGAAAACAAGCTCCTTCAATGTAATTAAATAATAATAAGTGTCATTCCATATCTCTCTCTTGTAACCTCAGAAATCGTTAAAATATCACATCATACGGGTATATACATATGACTAATATTTCCATATAACCAAAATATGCAACATAATGACCTCCCACGACCTCCCATGACCTTAAAAAATACTTGACGAACAATATGATTCATCAAATTTGAAGCTTCCAACCATGGCGTCTCATCACCCCACCTCTCTCACAATCCCTAAACACTTACCGATCTTATCCGCCGAGGTCTTGCCTTTACTAGCTGCTGTCTGCTTAATGCTGTCGACTGTATCGCTCAGACTGACATTATTCAGCGTAATTTTCTCAAGTTTAGAGGAGTGCAAGCGCAAGCCTAGGTAGACGGTCGCCATCTTTGTTTACACTGTCAGCTGTGCGATGTCCGATTCCTCGACCAGCGACTTCTCTCTCTCTCTCTCTCTCTTCTTACTATCTATCCACATTTTTGTGACACACACACACACACACACACACACACACACGCGCGCGCGCGCGCGCGCCACTTATTATTATTATTATTATCATGTTATTATATTCTAACGGTCTATTTATAAAGACGTAAGGAAAAGATGAAGATGATGAAAATAAGAGGGAGATGAAGATTATGAAAAGATGAAGATGATGAAAAAAATTTCAAGATGAAGATGATGAACGACAATCATATATGGAACAACAACGTATTCCGGATATTTGTCACGAAAGAACGATTCTCGCCCTTTTAAATCTGTTGTTCGACTGGCTGCTACAGATAATAATTTTCTCGATGGAGTTGGCAAATATTCAAAATCTTCTTAAAGGATGAATCCGCAGTAGCTTAGATACTTGATATGCAAATACAAAGGGTTGATAACATGCGCGGGGGTGGGGGGGGGGCCAAGAAATAGCGTTTTTTAAATTTATTTTCACTGCACCTTTTTCTAAAAGACATACCCACGGCCCTATGTAGACCAATTTATATCATTTAACGATGAAATGAGCGATGTGTATAAAGTCGATCATCCATTTTGGTCCGGAAGTTGTCCCAAGAAAAAGCCGTTACAATCTTGTCAACTTCTATATACAAACAATACTAATAAGTGATTCAGTGTTGTTGTTCTTTTTGGTTGTTTGTTTTGGCATTCAGTGCACGTGTCATGTCCAGTAATGACTCGAAATAAAGCGAAACCAAAAATACAGGATACATTACCTGACAGGAGATATGCAGGTAGAGGGGAAAACGCGCGCGCGCGTGTGTATATGTATATATATATATATATATATATATATATATATATATATATATACAGACACACACACACACACACACATATATATATATATATATATAAGCAAAAGGGTAAGGAACAGAAGTTATCCCCCCACCCTCTCTTTTTGGGCTCACATATCTATTGCAAATGATAAAGTGATATTAACAGTTTGAAATATATACAGTACACAAGGAGGAGAAATTATACACACTCGTGTATGAGATCTTGTTGAGCTCAAACCCTGTTTTTTTGTAAACGCAGCAGCAACCAATAATAAGTCTTGTGACACAAGAGCTACCCTGGTTTCCGGGGCCTCTCGTCCTGCTCGACATTGTTGTTTCTGTGTCGAGTAAACTCTGTTTTTTTCAGACTTTTTGCACTTTTAGTGCCTTGCCTGCACCTTCAGTGCTTTGTTTTTTGCAGGTGGCACGAGACCACAGTAGTAGTCGGCCCCCACCCCAGACCCGCAGCTCTCTTCTACCCCAGGGGTCACAGTCCTTACGGGCTGTGACCCCTGGGTAGGGAGGCCCAGTAGTCTGGGGCGTCCTTTGGGCGCAACTTTCCTCTCTCCCTGAATTTTTTCCATTTTTCTGTGTGACTTTCCTGAGCCTACGGGAGTCTCCTTGTGAGCTCCTGTATTCGCTTGGGGGGTGGGCACCAACTTACCGTTCCTCGCACTAGGCAGGTTCGGCGGTAGGAAGGTGTCTTACATACAACTCCGATCCCTTAGTCGGTACTGGAGAACGCAACCAGGCTTCCACTAAGGGGGGGTGAGGACGCTTAACTGAAAGACTTGTTTTTTTTATCCTCTCTTAGCTATTGGGAATAGGTTGAAACAATAGTTAAGGGAAAGGTAGTCCTCTCAGGACAACGGGCTTTGGCCCAGGGTTCGGACCTGCCAGGCCCGTAGTAAAGAACCTGAGGGGTGGGGCGTCGGGAAAATGTGACGGGTGTCGGGTGTAGGGCGTAGGATAAAATGTGACGGATAAATAAAATAAAATAGGTTAAATAAAATAAAATAGGATAAATAAAATAAAATAGAAAATGTGACGGGTGTCGGGTGTAGGGCGTAGGATAAAATGTCCTACGCCCTACACCCGACACCCGTCACATTTTCCCGACGCCCCACCCCACATGGGGTTCTTACTACGGGCCTGGCAGGTCCGACACCCAGTATGATTGACACCCCGACGATTCTTCCTCCTCCTCAAGGAGGAGTGGGCGACCTTGAACGTTTCTAAGACCACTTTGACCAGAATGGAACCCCCGACCAATGACCGACCCAGACGACACATTGATATCCTCCCCCAGAACGCAAGGTGCGTGAACATCCGTTGCCAGAATGAAAATCAATCCTTGCAGAACGTCAACCCCTTTATCATTAAGAAGGTCCTTGATGGTCAAGTGGAAGGCAGTTTTGATTTTGTACGTAAATTGCGAGATGGCAGCCTCCTTGTGAAAGTGCAATTTAAGTCTCAGATTAATGATTTACTTAAGCTGACGCAGATTCATGACATTACAGTAAAAGTAACTATTCCTGTTGGCCCAAATACCTGTAAGGGAGTAATCTTTCACAGGGATTTGAGGACAATGGAAGAAAGCTAAATTCTTGATGCCATGAATGACCAAAACGTAGTAGACGTAAATTGCATGACCAAAAAAGATGGGAATGCGCGAACAAAGACCAGATTGTGTTTCTTGACTTTTTCTTCACCAAAAATTCCTAGTACTGTTAAAATCGGATATGAGATTGTTCAAGTAAGACCTTATATTCAAAAACCAATGCGTTGCAATAGATGCCAAAAATTTGGACACACCTCATTAAGATGCATGGATAAGGATACTAACAAATTCACTTGCGGTAAATGTACTGGAGCCCATGATACCACTGAATGCACGGAAAAGACACTCAAGTGGGTGCTGAATCAGGAGGTCCCCATCAGTCAGGCTCTGCTGAATGCAGTAGCCTGAAGAAGGAGACTGAGACATTAGCATACATGAGACAGCACGATGTTAGCTACCGTGAGGCCAAAAAGAAAGTTGAAGGTTTGACAAGCAAACCCAATACTTCTTACGCCTCAGCAGTAACTAACAATGTTTTCAGTGCAATCAGTGTTAGTCAGCAGTTCGCAGTTAAAGACCAGAAATTTCCGAATTAAAAAGAAACAGTAAAGGAATCAGATTGGAAGAATTGAATAAGACAAAGAAATTGCTGAATCAACCCAGCAAAAACAGCATCTTAAGGAGGACGATACCAAATCACAATCCGGATCGCACCTTCTAGTCCAGGCGACCCCTACTAGGACTTCGCCTGTTTTTGGTCTACTCGTAAGGGTAGATCATCTTCCGCCGGGCGCATCCCTAGTGGAGGGGAGCAGGCCATGGAGGCTACTGTCTCAAAAAATTCTCGAGAGAGGCCTCTCGAGAAGCGAGGGAGGAGGAGGCGCCTCCCTCCCAAAAAAAGAAAATAAAAACCGGTGGACAAGGCACTTCCAAACCCCATAAAACGTAATCCACGCGTATACCATTATACAATGGAACTGTCGTAGTCTTAGATCAAAATTAAACTCCTTAGATTATTAGCTCCTTCGTCCTATGCTCCCGATATCGTTCTACAAGAAAGCATTAACGACCAAGTCTCTGACGAGGTCGTATCGCTAAGAAACTACCATCTTAGAAAGACTGAGAGGGAAGGGGTGGAGGCGGAGTCGCCATGTACATCCACCAGAATCTCCCTTTCACTGAAGTGACGATTAATTCTACTTTGGAACACGTCGCATGCAAAGTAAAATTAAATAACACGTATCTGACTATATGCTCAGCTTACTGTCCACCTGGTAATATGCTAATCTATGATGAGCATTTTGCTATTCAGGACAGTCTGCCAAACAATAAATTAGTTCTAGGTGATTTTAATGCTCGTCATACATCACGGGGTTCCCTGCGAGTGAATGGTAGAGGTGAGCAAGTAGTTAAGTTGATCAACGACTCTGATCTGGTTCTTCTAAATGATGGTAGTCCAACGCGAATAGACGATAATACCGGTAATTTGAGCTTTATTGACCTATCTCTGGTCTCTTCAACACTAGCAGCCAAGTGCTTGTGGCACACCATTGACGACTCGTTGGGAAGCGATCACCTTCCTACTTGTATTCAATATTCATGCGACACCACGAGGACGCCTTCAGCACCCAAATTTAACGTAAAAAGAGCAGATTGGGTCGCCTTCACAAGGAGCGTCAAGCTCGAAGTTGTTGGAGAAACCATTGATGATAAAGTAAACAATGTTCAAAATTGTATTATAAATGCAGCAAAGGCAACCATCCCAGTAAGACTGACACAGAGGCGTTGGCGCATAGAGTTCCAAGGGTGGACACCAGATTGCCGCAGAGCGCTATGTGAACGAAATAGGGCCTACAGGCTTTTCCATAATAATATCACAAACGAGAACTTTCGCAATTACAAACAAGCGAGAGCTAGGGCTCGTAGAACAATCAGACAAACCAAAAGAGACTCCTGGCGAAGCTTTGTCTCTACGATTAACAGCAACACAAAGTTATCAGAGGTTTGGTCCACAGTCAATAGAATAAATAGAAAAAAGTATCAATAAAAATCAGAAACATCATCCATGAGGGAAATAATTATGATTCACCAGAGACATTGCTACTGCAATCGCCAGGCAGTTCTCTTCTACAAGCAGCTCGGAAAACTACAATCCTGCATTCCTGACCACCAAGGAAGCATCCGAGCTAAACCAATTCACTTTGTCACAGGAGATAATTTGATTACACAAAGATCTTACAATGAATGAGTTTGTCCGGAGTTCTAGAAGCTCGTAGAGGAACATCCCCAGGCCCCGATGAGATTCGATATGAGATGATAAAGTATCTTAATCATGATTCCATGATTAAGTTGCTAGAAGTGTGCAATGACATTTGAAAAAGCCAGACTTTTCCAAATTCATGGCACTTTGCCCACATCATTCCCATATTGAAAGGAGGGGGAAATCCCAGATCCGCCATCTCTTCCGCCCAATTGCGTTGACAAGCTGCTTATGCAAGGTCATGGAAAGAATTGTTAATAGTAGGCTATTGCATTTTTTAAATACCAGGAATTTAATAGTTGACGAGCAGTGCGGCTTCCGGAAGGGACGTCAAACTCTCGATCAGTTGGTAAAACTGGAAAGTCATATTCATGAGGCATTTGCCAAAAAGCATTTTTTTGATTTCAGTATTTTTAGATATAGAAAAAGCCTACGACATGACATGGCGACATGGCCTACTCAGAAAACTTTATGCTTTCGGATTACGTGGAAACTTGCCTTGTTTTATCCAAAATTTCATTTCTGACAGAACGTTTTCTGTCAAATTATTTTCTGACAACGTCACTTTCTCGGACATTTTTGTCCAGGCAAACGGGGTCCCACAAGGAAGTGTCTTGTCTCCAACATTATTTCTATGTATGATAAATGACATTTTACCATCTCCTCGGAATCTTAAATACTCACTGTACGCCGATGTGTATTACAGCACTCCAGCAGTAATGCAGAGTTCTCGGCAAATCAGATCCAATTGGCACTGGATATGATTCATAACTGGGGCCTCCAGTGGGGTTTTAAGTTTTCCATAAGAAAGAGTATTGGCGTGGTCTTTACCCATAGGAGAAAGCCCAACATCAGGCTAACTCTAGACAACCACCCAATACCTATTCAAAATTCAGCTAGATTTCTTGGTCTACTCTTTGATAGTAGATTAAATTGGAAAGACCACATTGGTCAGTTAAAGAATAAATGTCAAAAAGCACTCCATTTATTAAAGTGCATTTCTGGACACAAATGGGAGCTGATAGAAAGTCTTTACTGATGTTATATAAATCCCTGATTAGATCTAAAGTAGATAATGGGTCAATCGTGTATGGCTCGGCAACGAGCTCAACTCGAAAAGGATTGAATGTGGTGCAGAATGCGTGTATACGCGTCTGTCTTGGAGCCCTTAAGTGCACCCGCACCGAGCGCCTAGAGGTAGAGTCGGGAGTACCTCCCCTCCGTCTTAGACGCGGCCAGCTTACGCTGACTTATGCCGCCAAGGCGGCAGCCCCAACATCCCAACAGGGATGTTTTGCGCCGGCAGGTAGGGCCCCAGTATCGCGGCGGGAAGCCGCTG
>BOPN01002005.1:47500-50000 GCA_017312705.2 Penaeus japonicus | reverse complement strand
AAGGTCAATTCGTGATATTTAAAACCCTTGTACTTTTTATTTGTTTGTTTCTTTGACACGCCCTAAAGCATCTCCTCATTAAAAAAAGAAAAAAAAGAAAAAAAAAAAGAAAACAGAACAAAAGATCTGACTTTCTTCATTAGCTATGTAATCACTCACGTATTTGTTTGTTTGTTTGTTTTCTTTTTCACGTTTAAAAGAGCTTCAATCATGTAAAGACGATCTAAAGGTTATATAAAAGAGAAACCGTAACGCATGCATGCAGAGGGAAACAGCACTGAAACACTGCTAATCTTAGCCCTGATCCCAAGTCCCTTTCTATGAGCGTGCAATATGAAGCTATTGCCGCACTGAAAAAAACAAAAAAACTTTCCTTTTTTCGATAATGAATATCTTGCATGAAATATATACACACACACGCATGCACGTACGACAGACGAACAGCAAAGCATAACTCACAGCAATGATGAAGCATCCGAAAGTAACAACCCATCCCCAACCCCCGTCCGGTGCCTCGTCCTCCTCCTCCTCCTCCTCTTCTTCTTCTTCTTCTTTTGAGCTGACAGCCACCTCATTTCTGCGGCTGTGTCCTCTCTTCACGTCCTCTGCTGTGTCTGCACTACAGCTGTAGAGTGCCAGTCGCCCCGCACAACTCGCGCACATATTGTATCTGATCTGATTAATGTCATCAATTACACGGCACTCCGTGACGTCGACCTTTACCCAGTCCGAGTACTTTGGCACGGCGCTGTTCTGTCCTCTGCCTTTTGAAACAGCTCTTTGGTGCTGGGGTCTCTCCACACTTTGTCACTCCTCTCTGGGAGTATTATGTCGAGATTCTGCCCGTGCAAATCGTCACACACGTCAGGAGTGTCTGTGGACTCCAGGTCTATGATCTTCGGACCGTAACGCTCGTTTCCTAACTAAAATAGTGCCGTCTACTCGCAATACGACCTCTTCGTCGGCTGCGATCGTATACCTGTATATTCTCCCTTCCTCAGTCCAATCCACTAGCAACACGCAAATCAGATCGAATAGGTTTCTATAGCAGTGACCCGCGTGTGTGTGCGAGGAGCGACAACAACGTGCGTGCACCTCCTCTGCCTAGGTGTGTGCAACTGATGGACCGGCCGATCCCACACCCAATCTCGGCTCATGAGTCACTTGGACCTTCTCCCAGAGCTGGCCCATGCTGGATGTTCCAGCTACATCCCCGTACGTAACGCCGACCAGGAAAATGGTCAACAGGAGAATGGTCGAGTGAACCATATCACTGAGTCAGTGGTCATATTTTAGAATACAGTAAAGGCTGACAGAGCAGAAGGTACCCCTTATGGTTTATTTAGTATTTGGTGATTATTAGGTAATTATTACTTGGAACGTTAGCAATCAGCTTACATAACTGCGTTAAATTCGTAAAGCGCTATCATTTACAGTATATTACAACGAAGATCGAAATATTTCCTTGCGATTTTATTTTCATGAATCATTCAGAAGCACCAAAATAAATCTACACGCCATTTCATTATATACATGGTATTAATTAACACTATCATCAAATATATATCTCGTTTATTCATGGGAAAATATATCTCCGAATATAAACCATACATCGTCAAAATATAATATGAATCACAAGAAGCCCAGTCCGAAAGGAGAGGCAGCAAGTGAACCCGCCAGCCTAGACGTGACCTCGTTCGTATTTCTGCCACATAGGTTAGTGTATTTACGTCCTTTAAACCCACGCCTGGATGTCCATACAACAACTTGAGTAACTTGAGTCACACGACTTATTCACCTGGTCCTCCTCCTACAGTACAGTAGGTCCCCAGCCGTCAGAACTTTTTCTTCGGTGAGGACCAGTTCATCTCATCCACATGAAGGAAAGCCTTACGTGGGCGACTCCTGCGTCCTCTCTTCCCTCCGCCGATCGTACGAGACGGCGATGGGCATGAGCATCCACAGGGTGAAACTGATCGCGAAGTTGGCCGACAGCGCCCACATGCTCACGGCGTAGCTCCGGCTCGCGTCACGGATCAAGCCTGTAGGGACGGCACCGTAAGAGAAGAGAAGAGAGAAGTGGAAGAAGAAGTTGAAGGGAGAGGTGGAAGCGAGGCAAAGGGGGAGGTGGAACACCGGTTACGTCGCACCAGCGAATTAACATGCATACCAATGTCTCATGCGCGTGCTGGTTGTGTGGATGTGCGTGTGGGTGCATACGACACACATATATACATATATACATACCCACTTTACGTGCATATGTATACGAGTGTACCAAGAAATTACAGACACACACACACACACACACACACACACACACACACACACATACATACACAAACAGTAGAGAGAGAGAGAGAGAGAGCGACTCAGTCAAGATCAGACTTTTATAAAAAAATAAAATAAAAAAATAAAAAGATACAGACTGACAAACAAAGAGATAAACATGCATTCATACAGATATATTTCTCGCCAATACATTACAAATGATAAAATT
>BOPN01002005.1:32500-37500 GCA_017312705.2 Penaeus japonicus | reverse complement strand
AGGCTGTGTTTCTGTCGTCAAGAGAGGTGTTCAACTGCCCACCGCTCTCTCGTGCGGTGACTCCCCGCCTCACAGCCACAGCGTCCATCTCCCTGCTAATCTCTGAGAATTAAGAGTTCAAGTGATAAGCGGGAGATTGTACGATTTAATGTGATATGTATACTTTCAATGATAGTGTTCTATTTTATGGTATTTGTGATGTGGTTGTATTATGTATGGGTATGGCATGGTCTACAAAAGATCAATTATTGTTTATACCCTTTTCTAAAACGGTTGTGTAAATGGATCCAGATCTTATGAATAATGGAACCAAAGATGGCAACACTGTCTTCGCGTTCTTGTTACCATCTTAGTATTTTCTTCGATTTTCTTTCTTTTCGTTTTTTGTTTCATGAATTCTTAAATACTTCGCTTTACTCATTACTGTAAAATTTCCCAAAGCTAGATTTACCCGGTCCATCACTTTTTTTTTTTATCCCTCTTAATATTTTCCCTCTCTCATAGATAAACATAGCGATCAGGGAATGGCAGTTTAAGTATAGATATAAAATTATTAATTGAAATATACCGACGATTCCACAAGTAATTAAGAATTGCGTGAAAACATCCATTATTCCCTGCAGTGACCACAGTATGGGATGGTGGTGGTTTTCTTTGACTTTTTCAAGAGGGGAGACTATTAAAAATAAGTGGCAGTAGTATTACTTATAGAATGTTGTAACTGCGTAGGACATATTGGCAGCATTATTTAAATAGATCTAGCGTTTGATAACACGGTGATTTCTGAGTTATATGTGTATCGTAACTGAGTATCGTCTATGTGAGATAGGTGATGAAATAAGTATTTTTTTTTTAGATTTTTTTAAATTTTCAAACCGATGTTCCATTATGCAAGACACAGCTAATTAATATCCTCTTGCTTGTGATGTGATGGTTCTGATAGAATTTTCTAATATATTTAATAGTATGTACTTAGATTGCTTATCGAAATCTGATGAGATGCAACATATGCACAATTCCTTGCAACACCAAATGTTTACATAACCATTTTACTCTGGTTCGTCACGTGATAAAATCCCTCATATTCTTATTGCGCCTCAACATCATGTAGAATATTACTTGAACATTATATGCACATTTCTGGACAAATAAACCAAGCAGAAAACCCGCTGTCTTTAACAAGAGTCCCAGCACAAAAAAAAAGAAAAAAAATACATAATTTTTTTTTCCTATTTTTCATCATACGGTAATCGTCTTCTCATCTCGCAGTTTTACCTAAAACCATTTGATATTTTCATTCAGTCTAGTTCTGCACATTATGACTTTGCTGCTTTGCCTGAAAAGCACTGGTGATGCAAAGCTTAAAATAACTCGCGCCACAGAATACGTTCCGGTGTTAGCTTGAAGCGCCTAAGTGCGCGACTGTGATTTTGAATTGCATTTCTGTTTATCTATCTATTTCATATTTTTGCAAATGTGGTTAATCTGTGTTTCAATATGCAGATGGGAGTGATTTATATATGTATATATATATATCATTTCATTCAGAGATTTGAGATGAATGCGTAAACTTTTCCTGATTACATGTATTTATTTTAATGTCATTTTCGTTCATGTGCACTGTATATAACTGTTGGTTTATCAGTAATTTTCTGTATAATAATCTAAACAGGATATTATGAAATAACTTATAGCTTAAAAATACAGAGATCTAGATTTAGACCCAGGTTAGCAATGTTACATTCTCAAAAGACAAATATTCGCACAAAAACATCTTGGATTGGGGCGGTAATGTATAGCACAACGCATTACAAATTTGCGAATTCAGTTATCGATATTAATGCATCTAAATCAGTTCAAAAGTATAGACCGCTTTAGAAAAGGCTATGTTTGAGCGTTACAGTTTCCAACAGGCGAGTTACTGCTCCAAAAAGCGCGCTCTTTAAAGAAAACGAGCATCGTGTCGCGTGGGTTCAAATCTGCGTGTAACACCAACCCACTTTCTCTATCTCTATCTTTCTTGTATTTTGTAGTATGTTTGGTAGATATTACACACATGCATGAAATATAACTGTTTATGGCCTTGTGAGTCCATCCATGACTTTCAGACAGCTATTTACCAACAACACATGTTATGTTGTTTACCTATGTACTTCCGCGTAAATTTAATTAATAATATTTTCTCTGGCAGATTAACACTTCAACAATTATTTTTACTCAACATATTTATTGAACGGAATACATACGAAAATATCCTTATATATATATAAAGGGGCTATATATAAATTACTTCGTGTTTCAAGAATTACAATCCACCGACACACTCGAAAAAAAAAAAATGAATCCGTAAGCAAATACCATTACAGAGTATCTCTCTCCTTCAGCATAGTAACAGGTCATGCATGCGTAACGACCCACCCTGCGACTTCCTCTACACGAAGCCAATTGCCTATTTAGCATGAAACGACTTTCCTAACAGTCGTTCAACGCATTCAAGACGACCCAAAGACCCTCCTTAAGACGGTGACTCCCTTTGCCTCTCTTCCTCTCTTTGCCTCTCTTCCTCCCTTTGCCTCTCTTCCCTCCGCCGGTCGTACGAGACAGCGGTGGGCATGAAGATCCACATGACGAGGGCGGCGGCAAAGCAAGCTGACAGCGCCCACATGCTCACGGCATAGCTCTGGCTCACGTCACGGACCAAGCCTGTGGGAAAAGGGGGGTATTCTCGCTTATGGTTAGGATATGCTGCATGGCTAGTGCATGACGGACAAGAAATAGTTCCTAGTGAAAGCACACACGAACAAGAAATACCACATACGAACGAGAAATAGTTCATAATAAAAGCACAAATGGACGAGATATAGTTTGTAGTGAAAGTGCAGATGAAGAAAATATACTTCATCTTCGGAGTACATGAGAACAAAACATATTTCACCGTTAATGTGTATACAGACAGGACATAAATCAACTGTGTTACATCATGCGTTAATAAGTCATTAATAATATTCAGACGATATTATAAAAAAAAATGTATAAACTGAACTCACCTCTAACAAATTTTATGAAGGTATTACACAAAAAGAAAGAAAAAAAAAACTTAATTTTAAACTCAACTGAAAACTATCAGAAATAAAATTGTGAGGAAACTGGTCTTCATTATGCAAGGAAAACATAAACCAAGGTTAGGAATATATAAATTCTAATACTAATTGATTCTTAAACTCCCTGATGTACATAGATGAACATTGAAACTAAGCGTAAAGAAATGAACGCTCCCAAATATTTAAAAAAAAAAAAAAAAATACAGTTTAAAATGAAGATTTGACACCAAATTCATTACAATATTTCATTTTCTCTTAAATCACGACGCAGCAAATAAAATAAAACTCAACAATTCCACGAGCAAAAAAAAAAAAAAAAAAAAAAAAAAAAAAAAAAAAAAAAAAAGGAAAAAAAAGATGAAAGAAAGAACAATTAACCAATTAATTATCCTGCAACAAAACAACTCTTCCGACAAATAAGCCTACCGATTAAGGGGCCGATGATAACCGAAGACAAGCCACTGAATATTCCGCAAATGCCAAGTGTCGGCACGAGCTTGTCTAAGCCCACGTACTCCAGCATGATGAGATTGTGGAGGCTCATGAAGGCGCCCACACCGGTAGCCCATAGGCCTATCACGATCGACGCCCACGTTAGACCCTGGACGAAGGTGAAGGCTGCGGGAAGTGCAGGTTGGCCAGTGATGACGGACGGGGCTTTTAGATTTTGTTGAAGACTAAGCACTTTGAAATTATAAATATTACCGCATTGTAAATATTACCGCAAATGAGTCATCTTAACGTCCGTGTTTTTGAAAAATAGTCATGGTTTACGTTTTGTAAATTAATATTGAGATTATGTTGATATGCTGTGAAATGTGAAAATTGTTTAATCACTTTCCAAATTGATATTTACTGATATTAAGGTTTGTTTAAAAGCATACCAAAGAAGCTTTTTAAATGCCTCTCAATTTGTTCGTCTGTCACATCTCCAGTAGATACGTTTTCTCAGATTTTGCGAATCAGATCTGAACAAAAATCGTTTTCTCGACTAATCTAAAACTATTGCAAAAAAAAAAGGTATTAAAGAATTTATGCATGGTCGAATAGTATGTTGAAAAGGCAGTCTATATTGCATACAGACTTAACAATGGAAAGCTGGAGACATGATTCTCAAATGCTTCAAATGCTTTAAATAATCTGTATACATGAACTATCATGAAGTTTCTGAGATATATATATATATATATATTCATAGAGAATATATGGCCGATTCCATCTAATGGCAATCGTAACCGTGATAATAACTTCTAAAAACTTAAATAATTACGATGGTAATAATGATGATGATAATAATCATTATTAAACTAATGATAATGATGATAATAATATTTATAATGTTAATAACTACAACAATAATGATAATAATAGCTAAAATAATGTATGTAGCATATTACACTATAGAAGAGCACTCTTTAATAACATAAAAATATAAAAATCCAAAATTCAAAGATCTGAATTCCTATACAGCAGATGCAATCCATGCTTGATAGCGTTCCAACTTCAAAATATTCAGATATTCAACCTTCAAATACTAAAAAAAAGTGTATGTATCTTCCTTAAGTCACTTACCAATAGTGGTTACGAAGACAGTAGCAGTTCCGGCCATGTAGCAGCCGCGTTTACTGAGACTCGGCAAGTCAGTTAGCGAAGACACGACCAAACGGGACACCAACATGCAAAAGCCAGACACAGACATGCACCAGGAAGTCTCCTCCAGGCTGTAACCGGAAGTTTGGAGGAGGAAGGGCGCGAACATGAGGAAGTTGAGGTAAGATGTCATATTCAGCGCAGATGCTACGGTGATGATCAGCACTCGAGGAGATTTTAGGAGTTTTAGGTTGCTGAAGATCGTAGCGAAAACGCGCACGATTGTAGCGCAAACCCTAGTCTCCGCGT
>BOPN01002005.1:22500-25000 GCA_017312705.2 Penaeus japonicus | reverse complement strand
CGTCTTTTTATGATTTCGCTATCCGATATAAAGAAGGACCTACCAACAAAATTCTAGATTTGCTCTCACGTCAGGTTGCAAAGCTGACTATAACAGAGCTCTTGCCCGAAAACCTTGCAGAAGAGCAGAAGGTGGACCCTCAGCTTGTAGAGATCATCAGGTATTTGCAAGGTGGACCCCCACCAACCAAGAGGTTACCACTTCCCTTGGCTGACTTTAAACTGAAGGAAGGCGTTCTGTACCGACTGAAATACCTCCCAGACAGAATTGCTTATCAGTTAGTTGTTCCACAAACTCTCAGAAATTCAGCCCTCAAAGCATCGCATCTGCCTCCTCTTGCTTCACACCCAGGTGTCCATCGTACCTATCAGAATGCAAGATCGATGTTCTACTGGCCAAATATGCTAAAGGATGTACGCCAGTATGTAGAATGTTGCGAGATTTGCCAACAATCTCGAGGTGACAAACAGAAGGTCCCTATGGCAGAAACACCATTGTCCAAGTTTCCATTGGAACGAATTTCGATGGATATAATGGACTTTGGGCCAAGCATTCCTGTTCGCTGGGCCTTGTCCATCATTGACCAGCATTCCAGATACTTGCAGATTGTACCACTCAGGAAGGTCACTGCTGTTACTGTGCACCGTGCTTTTGTGGATCATTGGGTAACCCTTTTTGGTCCTCCTCGGGTTATTCAAACTGACAATGGTGTACAGTTTATAAGCAATCTGTTCTAGGAACTCACCAAGTTGATGCATGCCACCAATCACTATACCATTCGCTACCATCCACAAGCGAATGGAATGATTGAGCGCTCAAACCGGGTGGTAAAGTCTGCACTTACGACGTTCGTCAATGATCGCCCAAGAACATGGCACCAGTTTGTTCCTGAGATGCGGCTGCAAATCAACTCGGCTATTCATCGGACTACCGGAGAACAACCTCTATACATGTTAACGGGACGCCATGCCAATTTCCCAATTGGTCTTACCAATGACGCTGTTTTTAACGAAAACCTCAATCTGCAAGAGCGTTTACGCGAGGCCCGCCAAACAGCTGTGAAAGCGTCAATTGAAGCACGTGAAACATATGGTAGGCATTATGATAGAGAAAAGAAAGTAGAATTTCAGCCATCTGAGGGTACACTTGTCTGGTACTTCGAGCATCGGCACAAGATAGGCGGTTTGCCGCCTCTCACTAAGAAGTGGAGAGGCCCTGCCAGAATCATCAGACGTCTGGGTCCAGTCTCTTTTGAGATTGAAGATGTTAAAACAGAAGTTCGGTTGAAGGTTCATCTGAATCACCTTAAGGCCTATCACCCTCCACTAGAACTGTCATACGGCACAAGTGATGATGATGGTGGAGAAGAGGATGTTGACAATGATGATCCAGACCCACCAAACTCAAACTCCGATGACCCTTGGGTTGCTATGCTGACTTCGATAGTGATGGAACCGAAGTTTAGTGCCAGTAGGCTTAGTTCATCCCAGAATGACAAGACCCTAACCCCTCCAGAGTGCTTGCACACAGACGAGCAGATAATGCAGCACTGATTGTTTTTAGTATTTCTTTTGTTTTTTTCTTTATCTTGTTGTGCAAGACACGTTCAGCTGTCTGCACTCTTTTAGTTTGTTGAGGCAAGTAATGGGGCTCAGGCCAACCTTTCTTCTGTTTCAGGTTGTCTCCACTTTACACTTCGACCCATGGTTATGGGAGGATTGTGGTTCTTCAAACCTCGCCTTTGAGGGAAGCAGCAGAATCCAGATGGGGTATCCAGATGGTCTCCATTTCCCCTGCGTGGGAGAATGATTTTACTTTTGTCATTGTTTCAGTTACCCCAGCTCGTTTTTAGTTAAGTTTCCCCACCCTTTTCATTTTACTTAAGTTACCCTTTTTATTAACTTTTTCTAACCTTTGCGGCCTACGTTTTCTTAATATTTCGTTCGTTCTTTTAGTTAATTCTTTGTCCCTAAAATTGTAAAAGTTGGTATCCATATTATTTTAGTCAGTGGTTTTAACAATTTTGGTAAACTTTTAAATTATCCATTTTGAGATTTAGATTTATTTTACGAATCACATTTTTTTACTATTTATTCGTCTTATATATGAGCCAGAGGGGTTTTATCCATTTCAGCCCAGTTGTGTGGTGTTATTTTTATATATGTAAGCTTTTACCATTGTGATTTTATGTTTTAATTGATTTTATTTTTGTTTTACGTCACTGGCATCGTTCTTTTAGTATATTGCCGACGTCAGTGACGTCATGAGTTATTTCAATGCCTGATTTTACAATATTTTTACTTATTTCTTTAACTTTTATTACTTGATTATGGTTTTCATGTTTTTAGTGTCTATTTTGTATATTTTTCACATTTTAATTATTTTTATTAATTGATATACATCTTAGTGATGAGTGTGACGTCATACGCACTTGTGTATAAATACGGAACCGCCAAAACAATAAAGGAGAGATCTATCTGGAACCGTGTTTGTGTTTCGC
>BOPN01002005.1:0-10000 GCA_017312705.2 Penaeus japonicus | reverse complement strand
ACAGCACCGAGCCCGCCCACCCACCCACCCTCCCTCCCTCCCTCCCGTTAGTTAACATAGAGAAAGCACAAGTAAAGGGCCTTCCTTCCACGCAGCCTCTCAGATGAAGCCGGGAGAGGAAGGTCACCCCGAGACGGTCTTGGGTAAAAGTACTCGCGAAGGTTAAACGTTGAATCGAATCGGCCGAGGGATGACGTAATGGCTGGGTACAGCTGAGGAGAAGGGGAGGGGGTGAGGAGAATGATGGTCACTAGGAGGAGGAGGAAGAGGAAGAAGGGGTGGGGGAATGAGGGGAAAAGAAAGAAGGGAAGGGAGAGGAAGAAGAGGAAAGGAATTGAGCAAGAAGTGGAGAAGAAAAAAAAAAGAGGAATGAGAACGTAGGAGGAGAAGAAGAACGAGGAAGAGGAGAAAAGAAGAATGAGCAAGAGGTGGAGACAAAAAAGGAAGAATAAGGAAGACATAGGAGGAGGAGAACAAGGAGAAGAAGAAAGAGGAAGAGGAGGAAGAGGCATTTTGGATCCCACACTGATCGTAACGATGACTGCCCACTTGACAGTTGTACAAACACTTGCTTCTCACCTGTGCACTGATTTGGGCCAAGGGTTTTTTCCCTTATAGTGTGCATGAGTGCATGATTTGTAGGTTTGTGGTACGATCGATCTGCGTTACTTTGATACATCTTCAATTTGTGAGGATGGAACCGGCTTCTACGATCAATCAAATGCAGACGATATAGATGCATTATCACAGGATATTCGTTCCCGCGTGATGAAACCCCCACGAACGCGACTCGGACTCGTCCCCACGTGGCAGCACTTCCAAGCACAACACGTAGCAGAATCCGGACAGACACACGAAAGTCCCGACGCCCACGTGGTTACATACGGCACGGCGCGGCAGGTGCGGGCGGGCGGGCGGGCAGGTGCGACCGTTGTTGAGTCGTGAGCAGTAGGCGGCGGCGTCCAAGTGAAAGTACGGGTGTGTGTGTGTCTGTAGGAGGTGGCGGGGGGCGGGGGGCGGGGGTTGCGACATTGCCCCGTGACCTAGGCGGCACCGGGCCCTTCGCTCACCTGCTGGAGGGTCTGAGGGGGTTGAGCAGGTGAGTAGGTGTTAAGGAGGTGTTACGGTGTGTGTTATGGGATGGAATTGATGTTGAGGAGTGTGTGTGTTAGCCGAGGAGTGAAAATGGTGTTAGGGAGTGTGTGTGTTAGCCGAGGAGTGAAAATGGTGTTAGGGAGTGTGTGTGTTAGCCGAGGAGTGAAAATGGTGTTAGGGAGTGTGTTTGGGTGTTGTAGAAGTTACGGGATCCTACAGCACGGTCGGTGTTGGGGAGTGGGTGGTTAGGGAGTGGTAAGTGTTAGAAGAGAGAAAGAGAGAGTATTAGGGACCGTGCCAAGACGCAAGGTATAGCAGAGAGAATCAGACGACGTGTTAGAAGCGAGTGAATGTCTGTGATGTCAGAGGCTAAGGGGTTGATGAGGACACCCTCGTGACCTCCAGTGCCAGCTGACGGGCAACACGTGGGGCGGAGGAGCTGCTATTCAACAATGGAGATGGAGGGATTGATAGAGGCAAGCGTAAGGGTAAGGGAAAGTAACTTTTTTTATCTTCTTCTTTTTCTTCTCCTTCCCTTCGCCCAGGAAGGACTTACGATGAATGGATGTTTGCTTCGCCTTCTGTATATTGCAATTGAGTGTTGTGAGGTGCAGGTTTTGTCTTTTTTTTTCTCTTTTTTTGAGGGAGGGTGGAAGTATTTGCAAGTTATGTCATGCATAGTGGCTGGAATGTAGGTCTTGGTGTTATCTCACCTGATAATCCTATAAACACCCAGGTTCCCCCATCACCGGCCTGACCTGGCATGGAGAGAAATACCTTGACCTCCGTGACCTACCACCACAAAACCTCCCCCCTCCTCCCCTCTCACTCCCCTCCCCCTCCCCCACGGCCCTCCCAAGACACCTGTAAAGCACACAACTTTCTTGACACAGTTCCTGCTAAGAATATTTTGAAATCCTAAAATCATTCGAAAATAGCGAAGTCTTGACGCTCACTGGTTGGTCCCTCCTGCTCGGTCTTCGGTAGCGATATGATAATGTTATGATTATGAAGTGCAAGAGAGGGGGCGGGGAAGACGAGAGAGAGAGAGAGAGAAAATATGAAGGATACGCCAAAGACTTGACAGGGAAGAGGAGGAGGAGGAGGAGGAAAAGAGAGAGGGGAGGGAGGAGGATTAGAAGTAGAAGATGAAATAAATAGAAATGGATGTACACGCACGAACACGCGGGTGCGCGCACGTACACACACACACACACACACGCACGCACGCACGCACGCACGCACGCACACACGCACGCACACACACACACACACACACACACACACACACACACACACACACACACACACACACACACACACACACACACACACGCACGCACGCACGCACGCACGCACGCACGCACGCACACACAAACATACAAACAAACAAACACAAACACACAAAGATAGATAAATAAACAGACAGATCGATAGACATATCAACACACAGGTGAAACAAAGAAGAATAAATTGATTGATGAAGAAAAATGAAAGCAAAAGAAGACGAAGAAGAAGGGGAGGAGGAGGAGGAGGAGGTGGGCGAGGCGGTTGCGAGTAGGCGGCGAGTCAAGGTTGTCGAGTTGGTGAACGTTTAGTGAAAGAGAGAGATGGAGGGGGAGGGGTGGGGAGGGGAGGGGTGGTGAGAGATGTTGGAAGGGAAGGGAGAGAGGAGGGGGGAGGGGGAGGGAGAGAGGAGGGGAGAGAGAGATGGAGGGGGTGGAGAGAGAGATGGAGGGGTGGAGAGAGGGATTGGAGGGAGATGGAGGGGGAGGGAGAGAGATGGAGGGGATATGGAGAGATGGAGGGGGGAGGGGGAGATGGAGAGAGAAGGGGTGTTGCGTCGAGGCACATGTGGGCGCGCTGGGATAGAGAAGTGGGCGTGGGAGGATACTATCGAGAAGGTTACACTGGTTGACATTCATTTTTTTGAGTGTTCATTGGGTGTGTGTTGGTGCACACAGATAGATAGAGATAGATAGATAGAGATAGATAGAGATAGATAGAGATGGATAGAGATGGATAGATAGATAGATAGATAGATAGATATAGAGAGAGAGAGAGACTGAGACTGAGAGACTGAGACTGACATAGAATCCCGTCTTTTTTATCCGTATATTATTTCACCATAAGGTCGATTAATCTTAAATATTCTCATTACTTGTTACTTGCTTGGGTTGCTTCGGCGCTTCAGCCCATTACGGAACGCTATTGAGACGTCAATCAAGGCGGATTAAATTGGGATATTGAGAATCATTATCTTCATATATGGAGATGTTCGAGCTGTTGTTTACGGGCGAGGAGGTGAGGCAGATGGGAGACATATTTTTGTTTATGTTTATTTTATTATTATTATTTTTTTGCTTCTATTTCTCTCTCTCTCTCTCTCTCTCTCTCTCTCTCTCTCTCTCTCTCTCTCTCTCTCTCTCTCTCTGTCTCTATCTGTCTCTATCTGTCTCTGTCTGTCTGTCTGTCTATCTCTCTGTCTGTCTCTCTCTCTCTCTCTCTCTCTCTCTCTCTCTCTCTCTCTCTCTCTCTCTCTCTCTCTCTCTCTCTCTCTGTCTCTCTATCTGTCTCTGTCTGTCTGTCTGTCTATCTCTCTGTCTGTCTCTCTCTCTCTCTCTCTCTCTCTCTCTCTCTCTCTCTCTCTCTCTCTCTCTCTCTCTCTCTCTCTCTCTCTCTCTCTCTCTCTCTCTCTCTCTCTCTCTCTCTCTCTCTCTCTCTCTCTCTCTCTCTCTCTCTCTCTCTCTCTCTCTCTCTCTCTCTCTCTCTCTCTCTCTCTCTCTCTCTCTCTCTCTCTCTCTCTCTCTCTCTCTCTCTGTATGATCACGCTGCAGCATATTTATCTACGATATAATTTGCATAAACACGTCTTCGCGAATCGTGGAATTAATCGCTGGTCGGCCTCTCTAGCGATCGGATTTGACAGCTACATGTAAGTAAGATTTCTGGCGAAACGGTTATGTTTTTAGTGTTGACCCCCGGCCGCTACGCCTCTGTCTTTGTTACTGAACAAATAAGCGGCAGTTCCGTCATACGATACTTGAGAGGGACACTGAGGTGGGGGGAGGGAGGGGGTGGGAGGAAGGATGGGGTGGGGTGGGGTCGTCTAAGCTCCATTCGTTCTGTCACTGGCTCTCTCTGTCTGTCTCTGCCTCGGTTTTCTTTCTTTCTTTCTTTCTTTTTTTCTCTCTCTCTCCTTCTCTTTCTCTCTCCCTCTCTTTGTCTGTCTCTGCCTCGGGTTTTCTTTCTTTCTTTTCTATTTCTCTCTCTCTCTCTCCTTCTCTTTCTCTCTCTCTCTCTCCTTCTCTTTCTCTCTCTCTCTCTCTCTCTCTCTCTCTCTCTCTCTCTCTCTCTCTCTCTCTCTCTCTCTCTCTCTCTCTCTCTCTCTCTCTCTCTCTCTCTCTCTCTCTCTCTCTGTGTCTCTACCTCGGGTTTTCTTTCTTTCTTTTCTCTCTCTCTCTCTCTCTCTCTCTCTCTCTCTCTCTCTCTCTCTCTCTCTCTCTCTCTCTCTCTCTCTCCCTCTCTCTCCCCCTCTCTCTCCCTCCCTCTCTCTCCCTCCCTATCTATCTATCTATCTATCTATCTATTTATCTATCTCTGTCTACCTCTATCTGTCTCTATCTATCTGTGTGTATGTGTGTGTGTGTGTGTGTGTGTGTGTGTGTGTGTGTGTGTGTGTGTGTGTGTGTGTGTGTGTGTGTGTGTGTGTGTGTGTGTGTGTGTGTGTGTGTGTGTGTGTGTGTGTGTGTGTGTGCTTAATCTCGTTTCGTCCGCTCTTCACGCCTTCCCTTTTTGTCCTTCCCCTCCTCTTCCGTCTTTTCGTCTCTATTCTTTCCCATCCCCTTCTCTCTTTCTTTGTCTTGTCTCCCCTTTCACCCTCCCCTTCCTCCTTTCTCTCTCCCCACCCTCCCTCCTCTCTCCCTCCTCTCTCCCCTCTTCCCTCTTCCCTCTTTCTCTCTCTCTCTCTTCCTTCTACCCCCTTCTTTCCTCCCTCTCACCTCCCTTCCCTTGCCTTCAAGCCATCAGAAATATGCGCCAGCTTCTGTGGATCTCAATGTTTATGTTGCATGCGGAGTCTCATGCGGAGCTCTCTCGATTTGCGATTCAAAGTAGGTTTTTATCCGTTGTTGAATATGAATGTACGTGCATACATTACGCCGTAAGGATAGTGTGTACAGCCAGCGAGCGCATTGATGGAATACTGGCGTGACCTGATATTGTGTTTGATTGTTTTCTTTTTATTGTTTGTGATTGGAAATGATGTGCACAAATTGATTGGAATTGGACGGTAGCACGAGCCGGAGGTCAGGTCCCCGAGGTCATGTAAGGTTAACAATGCCCAGATTATTATTATTATTATTATTTGCTTTTTAATCTAGGCCGAATAAGGTCAACATCAGGTGGGCTTTTTTAAGAGATACTAACTCATACCTGTGCGAGTGACAGAGTTAAAAGGAATGCGTGACGATTAGAAAACACAACATTAAATGGTTGTGGAGTATCCAGGGAATGTAGTGTCATGGCACCAGCGAGCGAGGCACTTTGACACTTACTTGTTAATAGTGTCACATGTCCCTCAGTGCCTATTCAATAAACTTTGGTGTAGTAGAATCGAGAAAATGTATATTTTTTTTATGAGATATTCTCGTTCTAATCAATATGTGAACACATTTTTTTTACCCAAATGTATTTTTTTATGTCTTTTCTTCTCAAGTGAGGTCGAGGGCACTTCCCTTTCATGGTGCGTGAGGTTCTAGGTCACGCAAGGTCAGGTCGGGCTGAGTGGTTGACCTGGCGTAGGAGTTTTTCAGGGCGAGGGAAGTGGCTGGTGCTAATCCCAAGTCAAACCCAATGACCTCACTCACCTTCCCTAGGAAACGAAATCTCTGGTGGATAAATTTTTGCTAAGCCTATTCCGTCTATTCCGTGTTTGTGTTTTTGTGTTTGTGCTTGTGCTTGTATAATGTGTTTGTATTTGTGTTTGTATTTGTGTTTGTATTTGTGTTTGTATTTGTATTTGTGTTTGTATTTGTATTTATGTTTGTGTTTGTGAAGTACTCGTCGATGTGAAGCGATGTTGGCTCTGGCTTGGCGCTCATAGCTTCTTGATGGTCTTGGGCTTATCTTTAATATATCTTTATCTGTGCATAGAAACCAGTGGTCGGTGTTTGCATTTGCATGTACTAATAAGCCGGTCTATATTACGACATTCAGAATATGTATATGTATGTTTGTGTGTGTGTGCGTGAGTGTGTGTGTATCTGAGTGTGTGAGTGAGTGTGTGTGTGAGTGAGTGAGTGAGTGAGTGAGTGAGTGAGAGATAAAAAAAAGTGGAAAAGAGGATAGACGATGAGAGACAGGGACAGAGTGAGAATTTGTGTGTGAATAATGAGATGCTGAGAAGGAGAGCGCCTGTCGTTGACTCTTGCCAAACGAGACGCACACTCACGCCAAAGACATTTCCGTCACACCATGAATATATAATAATAATAATGATAATGATAATAATAAAAAATAATTATTATCATCATCATCACTTTCATTATCACTATCACTATCATTATCATTATCACTATCATTATCATTGTCATTATCACTATCATTATTATTGTCATTATCACTATCATTATCATTATCACTATCATTATCACTATCATTATCATTGTCACTATCATTATCACTATCACTATCATTATCATTGTCATTATCACTATCATTATCATTATTGGACACCTATTCCTTTCAAAACATTGGAAGGAAGAAACCACCATCAGGATGCACCTGCGTCACAGTTCACCAACCTCCGACACAAGACATATATATATATCCCTTTTATCTTTCCTTCTATCAATATATCTCTCTTTCCTCTCTTCTTTCTCTCTCTCTCTCTCTCTCTCTCTCTCTCTCTCTCTCTCTCTCTCCCTCCCTCCCTCCCTCCCTCTCTCTCACTCAGCGTCTTTTCTTACAGCCAGTGTCAGCCACGTGCGCCTCTGTCGATCGTGTTGAACAAATTTTGTAGATAATTACATAATTCCAGCGACTTGCGGTGCAGATGTCAGCTGCGAGTGACACGGCTGCGCGCTGACGATCGAGCGAGCAGTACTGGTGACACCGCGCCGCGCTAATCCGTCCCGCGGGGGAAAGATCTTGGATGGTGATGCGACAGGTGCTTGCTACTTCGTGTGCTTCTCCGGAGTGTTGCTGTGTGGGTGGGTGGGTGGATGGATGGATGGATGGATGGATGGAGGGAGGGATTAGTGGATAGATTGATTGAAAGATGGATAGTCTTAAAGATATATGTCTATTTGACAGGAGTAGTTATGGAAGGATGGATGGATGGATGAATGGGTGGGTGGGCGGATGGGTGATTGGATGGATGGATGGATGGGTGGTCGAGTTAGTGCATAGGTAGATGAATGTATAGATGAATGAAAAAAATACACGTACAATCCATATGAAAATACACACTCATCCATGTATACCCGTAACGCACATCAAACGAATGTTGCACGGTAATAGCCAGTACCCGAGGCCTATCGCTCAGCGGACCCAGCCCCACCCAAGAAATAGCCCACATACCCGGAAATAGCTCGTAACGAGGCGGTGTAGCGGCGTCTGTCTGTCTGTCATTCGCAAATGATGGTTTGGTTACCTATTGTCCACCTCACACCCCGATTCCTCGCTTGTTTTCGTGGCATCGGTTATCGGTTTTCCCCGAGTGATTTAATTAAGGGTCTCCGTTAGGGCGACATTCGCGTGATCTTTAGCTTTGCGTGGGGGGTGGAGGGTCCGGGTGTTTGAAGCGCGTTTTCATTTTGTATCGAGTTGTGGGGTTAAGCTTCGGTGGGATTGGGTTATGGTTTCCGCGGAGGTGTGGGGTTAAGCTCGGGATTGGTTGTGTTTTCTACAGAGTTGTGAGGTTAAGCTTGGGGTGGTTGTAATATTTTCCGCGGAGTTGTGAGGTTAAGCTTTAGACGATGATATGATTCGGTTGACGTGTTTTTTATATGTTTTTTTGAGTTTTTTTTTTTTTTTTTTTTTTTTTTTTTTTTTTTTTTTTTTTTTTTTGTCAACTTGCGGAATATAAATTCGTGGCTCTGACCTCACGGACAGAAAGTGAAACAAATATTTGAAGAAGAAAAGCTAAGGCTTAATGTTGTTTCAAGAAGTGTTTGTTCGATGTCGAGTGGGAGGGAGGGGGAAGGGGGGGAGGGGATGGTATAGGGACGTGGAGGGAGTGAGGAGATAGGAGGAGGCCGAGAAATAGAGACAGAGCGAGAATAAATATTATCCCAGACCCAGGAATGTTTGGCCTGGATGCTTGCCTGTCTTGTCCTGGACTACCATACTCCCTACCCCCCACCCCCCGCCCTCCCTACTCCCCCTCTCCCTCCTTTCCCTATTGTGTGGACAGCCTTCCAGCACGTGGGTTTATGGCCCCTCCCCTCCCCCTCCCCCCTCCCTTACCCCCTCCCCTCCCTCCCTCCCTCCCCTCCCCTCCCCATCTCGTCCAGATTCCAGGGAATTGTAAAACAGAAATAAAGGAGAAGAAAAGGTACGTACAGTATGGGTCAAGGTACACTATTTGTCTTCGCGCGAGGGTCGTCCGTCTCTTTTCTCGTCTCGGTAGTGTACCGTGAATTGTACCGTACCCTTGCTACGCCTAGAAGGAGTCGGGCATTGTAGTAGTCTCTTGTAATCTCTTGTAGTCTCTTGCAATCTCTTGTAGTCTCTTCTAGTCCCAGTAGTTAAAGCAGATACGGCAACCCTCGTAGTCGGGCACTGTAGTCGCGGTAGCCTCGTGTAGCCTCGTGTAGCCTCGGTAGCGGTCGGAAGGAGGGACATGTGTTCCCGATATATATTGTAAAGTGAGACGACCCATTTAGTGTGTTGAGGAGCGAGCGGGAGTCCTATCCTGACTGTTCTAACCTTGTTGGACAACTGTAGCCTAACCGCGTTATGTGTGTGTGTGCGTGCGTGCGTGTGTGTGTGTGTGTGTGTGTGTGTGTGTGTGTGTGTATGTGTGTGTGTGTATGTGTGTGTGTGTGTGTGTGTGCATGCATATATGCATGTATATATGTAAGTGTATATGCATGTAAGCATGTACGTAAGTATGTACATGTATGCCTTTGCAAGAGTGTATGTGTGTGTGTGTGTGATCACTTGATACGCCAAAAACGACAAGTGATTCTACACATATTCCCCAAAAGTCTTCTATTCATTCATAAAAGAAAAAAAAAAAAAAAAATCCTTAGGCTACAAAATAAAACACGAGCATCCACATCCCTCCACACAAGTTCAAATCAAGTGGATTACGGAATTATAAAGTTGAACTGACTGCCTATCCATATATCCGGGTCGTCAATTTATAGGATAAACATGCTCTGGATTCCTTTATGTATTTAAGTCCGGTTTATATTTGCCGTTATGTCGTTGGCTGTGTACTTTCACACACTTGCACCTGTGTATATTAGTCTCCCTTTCTTTTTTAAATGGCTTTGTTGATTATGGTAAATAGAACTGCTTAGTCAGAGGTGAAAACTTCCGTTAACTTGATTCATCTAATTTCTTTTTTTCTTTTCTTTTTTAATCTTTATATCAGATGGATCCGAGAAGAAGACATTCTTATAGTTATTTCCGTGATTAATTTCGGATACTTCTTTGTATCTATTGTCTTTTATAGACCAATGGGTGTCAAGCTCTCTCTCTCTTTCTCTCTCTCTCTCTCTCTCTCTCTCTCTCTCTCTCTCTCTCTCTCTCTCTCTTGTTCTCTCTCTCTCTCTTGTTCTCTCTCTCTCTCCCTCTCTCTCTCTCTCTCTCTTTTCTTTCTCTATCTTTTTTTTTCTCTCTCTCTTTCTTTCTCCCTCTCTCTCTCTCTCTCTTTCGCTCTCTCTCTCCTTCT
>BOPN01002004.1:222500-241350 GCA_017312705.2 Penaeus japonicus | reverse complement strand
ATATATATATATATATACATATATATCATATATATATATATATACATATATATCATATATATATATACATATATATCATATATATATATATACATATATATCATATATATTATATATATACATAAACATATACACAAAACAGCAGGTTTAATTGAAGTTCCATAAATCTAGTGATTGTTATTCCTAAAACCTCAAAGAAAGTCATCTATCGTAACCTAATAGTTTGCATCACCACAAAGCATATCACTGCTTTTACTTGCTAATTTAACCCTTGTTGTAAATATAATTTCAGAATATATAAAAACATTCTTTATGGAAATTGGCAAAGGAAAATATGGAAAATAAATAAGTCTACTCTTTTGCTGGCCACTATATTCCGCTGCATTGTGCAGGTTACTGTTCAACTTACTTAATTCTATAAATTCTAGATAAAGCCAGACTATACATACAAAAAATATCCTAAAAAATAAAAAGTAAAATAAATGATGTCCCTGTTATATAAATATTCCTAAACTCTTCCATTATACTTCATTTATAATACAAGAAAGGCCAGCCAACCACTCTATACATGACACTGATAGTTCCTAACTGACAGATTATTCGCGGACAATTAAGATGATAGCCATTCAGCTTACATCCTATGACAGCAAGGCCTACAGTTAGAATATATCATCTATCAGCAGCTACTTAATTTTTATGCGAGATGGTTGACATGATTGAATAGGATTCTACCTTAAAAGCATACATGAAGCACAGGAGTTACAGATATAACCCTTCAAATAACTACGTGCCATGAATAGAAGAGTACATCACACCCATACCAATTTTAGAATTATTTTTAAGGAGGATACACAGAATTTTCTTGTGGAATCTCTAGAAATAGGTCAGGTTTAATAGTTTTCATTAGCTAATAAAGGTTTGCAAATGCTCTATTTTTTTTTTTTTTTACAAGAAATCCTCTCAACCCCATTTCCAAAAATACAAGTGCTAAGTCTTGATAACAACACTTTTCTGATGAAAATTAAATCAAATACATACAAGCTTGTACATCTAATACCTAACTGAATAGATAATAGTATTCTGTATTAAATCACACCAACTATAGAAAAGAGAATGTTTAATCATCTTAATCATAAACAGTGATCTTCTATGACAAAGAACAATTAAAGAAACTATTAACATTGAAAAGGTATATACCAAAATGGTTTCAATCACATCTGAACTGTGACATCTTGACAACTATAGTTTATACTAATTATGACTGTCATCATGTACATTTTTTGGGAAAAGGGAAAAATTCATAACAAAATACAATATCCAGAAATATTGGAAGAAATATCTCCACAAAGACTTTAAATCAAATTACTAAAAAATATCAAAAATTTTATATTGCATGTTATCAAAATGTTTAAAGCTAGCCCCAAAGTGAACCAGAGTGAATATTAGATACACAATTTGTGGTTCAATTATAAGTCAATTCATTATTTAAAATAATATGAAATATTCTGTTTTAAGTAATTCACATTACCAATCTCACTGTGCCATGCTACAATTTATGCATCTGCCTTCTATATTCCTCCACAATATTATATTTGTAATAAACAAATTCAAAGATATAACAGTATATAATATTCCTTTGAGGTCAATTCCCACATCCATTCAGAATGATTACGCATCATGTCTAAAACCTTAAAGAGCCTACATTTAAAGTACTGTACCACAGATGAACCCATGAAAGAATGCCTTATTATCACGTGCCAAATATCACTTCATCTCATGACATATTGTATGATTTTTCCTTCATGTGATGTGACGAGTTACCTATGCAACATGATTTGTTTGTTTACACTATGATGAATGCAAGGTGACCAAGTCATGGAATAAAAAAAAAAATTATAATATAAAAGAGAGAGGAAATGGGTGGATATACACGGGGAGTGATGAACGATGGGGTATGGAGGGAGGGTGTACATGATCATCAGGCTCTTCACCCTCACTGAAATGAGTCCTCCAACATACACACACCACACGCACACGCTATAATATGATAATGCTACGTCTCACTCCTCATTTTGTGCCTTCCACCTCATAATATTTTTTATCCATTTATTCTACCTCCTCCATGATCTGACTTCTTCCTCATCCTCTTCTACCTCTTCCTCTTCTTCAAAGAGCTCAGGGTGCTCCCCTTCTTCCGTTTCCACTTCTTCAACTATTTCTTCTGTAATTTCCTCCTGCAATGAGAGAGGGCAATGGAGATAATTGCATGTAAAAAAAAAAAAAAAAAAAAAAAAAAAAAATAGAGATGAAACAAGAAGAAAATTTGCATAGTATATGTAAAGATACAATCCAAAACAAACAACTGATTCACAATGAACCAACAAAGCCACTTACAAGTGTATCATCCGGGGAAAGAGATGGAGTGGTGGAGTGTGGGGCAACGTTAGAGTAAGCATGTGTGGCCACATGATGCCCTCCAGCCACTCCTCCTCCTGCAGCTTGTGAGGAAACAGGCAGGGGGGAATCAAAGGCCCAGGTGAGGGTCAAGAGCCGATCACCAAGAGTCCGACCCTCTGACATTGCCTTCTCTGCCTCCCGTCGTGTGGAGTACTGAATTGTCACAGTTGGAGTCTGGTCATCCCAGATGTAGTTGGAGACTGTGCCTAGGGTCTGTTTGGGATTAAGAAATAGTGCTCTCAATACTTATAATTTTCTTGTCATTTAAACAGATCATCATAATGAACAATCTCTTCATTCTATATAATCTGTTTTTCTTTAAAGCAGCAACAGTTTAACTATTTTAGATAATCTGTTTCCAAGTCATCTTACTATCACTAAAAAAAAGAAATACATACCGAAAAGTGAGCCAACACTCCCTCCTTGTCTTCACGTTCAAACCCAGAGGCATTGATCTTTGTGGTTCTTCGGTCAACAGATGAAAATGAGTGCCCGCCATACCCTCTACCCCTGCCCCTTCCTCTTAACCCTCCACGGGCCAAACTTGCTACTCCTCTGCCTCTACCATAGTGTCCTCCCCTGTAAGTCATAAACCAACAAGTTATCATCATTGTAATTTGTCTTCACTTCAATGATTATAAAAAATATGTTTAAAAATGTAAAGCAAAACATCCACTTAACAAACATGTGAAATAGGAATAACATTTCCTCACTGACCTTCCAGTGCCATATGGAGTGTGTCTTGCAGATCTTGATGCAGGGTATCCTGCTGCCTGCTGTTGTGCTCGCAACTGGTTGAGTCGTGCACGTAGCTTGGAAATGTCTCCTCCTTCTGCTTGGACAGTATACAACTCCAGTTCAGTGTCGAGGATTTCTCTGTCTACCTGGACTTTGCTCTTGGGTGTCTCCCCTGCAACCAACTGTGCTCTTGTCGTGTCAATGGCTGCTTGCAAGGACTTGATAGTTTCTAGAAGTAACTTTTTCTCTTCTGCCTTCATGGTGGCTTTGTTTTTGTCAAACTTTGTTACAAGTACCTGTTTCAGAAAGAGCAGAAACAGTTAATTTAGATTACATATGAAGAAAATTCTGATGGATATAAATAGACAACCTATTTATAATAAATCAATCTCTGCTACTGTTTTTTTCTTTAAAAAAGTAGCATTAACCAAACACACAAAAGCAAGTTCTCTTTACGCTTGTAAGATCATAAGATTAATAAGTTAGAACTGTTTGTCACCCTAATGTTTTCTCATCTATTACATTAACCCTCTCTGGACGGGTGGTACACTACGGTACTGCTCATTCAAGGGCCCGATGGCCGGGTGGCACCATATGGTGCCAGTCATTTAATTGATTTAGGCCTAAGCATTCAAAAGCCCCGGCATTATGACATGCAAGGCTGGAATGCCCCCGTCGTGAGTGGGTTAATGTTATTCTTTCACATACTTTAGTTCAACAATAATAACATGATTTTTTTAATTCTAAAAGATCATACTAACAAAAAGAAAATTCACACTGAAAAGTAACCATATAAACTACTTACATGGAAACAAGATAAAAGTTCAAACAAACTTAACCAAAGGGAAAGAACATTGATAATCATGTTAATGGTTCTTCAAAACTTTAACAAAGGTTCTCCTTACCTTGAGTTGTTGCATCTGCTTGTCCAACAACATTCTCTTCCTCTGCTCAACCTCTGACTTCAGCTTTAGAGCTTCTGCCTTCTGCTTTTCAACCTTCTGCTTAGCGGCAACCTATTACCCGAGGGAAAAAATAATAGGTCAGTCTCAGTCATTTGAACACAAAACCTTAAGGGGACCGTAAACTGCTGGATAGGCTATAAAAAAAAAAAAAATCTCCCACGAAGGCAAGATCCCACCCAAACTTTTTTTTTCTTTTTTTTTTCGTTTTGTAAACCTGTTAATGATAGATGATGTTATATCAGGTCAGGTCAAAATACCCTGACATTAAGACTAAGTGGAGCCAAAACTGCCCAAGCATTATCAGGAGGAGGAGGAGGAGAAGGAGGAGGAGGAGGAGGAGGAGAAGAAGGAGGAGGAGGAGGAGGAGGAGAAGAAGGAGGAGGAGAAGGAGGAGAAGAAGGAGGAGAAGAAGGAGGAGGAGGAGAAGAAAGAGGAGGAGGAGGAGGAGACGAAGACGAAGAAGAAGAAGAAGAAGAAGAAGAAGAAGAAGAAGAAGAAGAAGAAGGAGGAGGAGAAGAAGAAGGAGGAGGAGAAGGAGAAGAAGGAGGAGGAGGAGAAGAAGGAGGAGGAGGAGAAGAAGGAGGAGGAGGAGAAGAAGGAGGAGGAGGAGAAGGAGGAGGAGGAGGAGAAGAAGAAGGAGGAGGAGAAGAAGAAGAAGGAGGAGGAGAAGAAGAAGGAGGAGGAGGAGAAGAAGAAGGAGGAGGAGAAGAAGAAGGAGGAGGAGGAGGAGGAGAAGAAGAAGGAGGAGGAGGAGGAGAAGAAGGAGGAGAAGGGCAAGTAAAAGAGCACACAAGCAGGTGCGCACACACATGCGCACACGTACACACACACAAACACAATATAAACACAACACACACACTCACACAAACACAAATAAACATACACTCACAGACATACACACAATAGAAGTATTGCAGTTTCCATCAGGTAATGATAAAAGACTGACAAACAGAAATTGTTATTCCATTATCATTATTATCATCGTCATTTTAAAATGGCCTTCGTATTTCCCTAACACGCTGCATAATGTAATATCTGTTTTTAGGTCTTTGGTATAACAAGCATTATCACAATCATTACAATCAAAGCAACAGAATTAGCCAATAACTTAAATAACAATATCAAATTACAACAATACAATCAATGATAGTAAAGGTTTTTACATTGCATATACAAGGGATAAAAGAAATAGACTTGTGAATTCTACATTTCCAAAACCCTGAATATCATCATGTTGAAAATACTATGATAATTTTATTGTTGCAAATTATAAAATGCCCTTCATTAACCCATTGCAGATGGGAAGCCATACCAGGCAACTGGCCTTCAGAATGGTCGATTTCTGACACTCCCAGTACCGGCTAAAAATTAGAGGGACGTGGAAAATGTTTTCCCCACCCTCCTGGAAGCACAGACTTGCCTAATGAAGATCCTCCATTAAATGCATCACAAGACAAGGGTTTAGGTTGACTTTGGAAAGCTGTAGCTCTGTAGCTCTAAAACTAGTGCCGTAATGGTAATAATATTTCATGACTAAGTGCACTTCAACTGTGAGCAGCTTCCAATGTCATATCATGTACATATAGACAGCCATCTTTTAGGCCTAATCAGAGCCATCATGTATGTCTTGACACCCATCCACAATGGGTTAATTTTCTCAAAGGCTAGCACTTAATGCCCCTCTAAAGAAGTGGTATCTGACCTTTACAGGCTCTGATTTACACCTGTATTTGCCCATAAAGGATATACAAGGCAAAGGCAAAGCCAAAGCAAAGAAAGCAGAAAACTGGTACCTGTATATTTGCACATATGATTATTAAAGTTATATCCTTTGACATTTATCTATTGGACTAAATAAAATTTAATGAATAATCTATATTTCAACTTTCAAATAAGCCCTTACTGATGCCATGAAACAATTCAGTCCATCAGCTAGGATACTTTTTAAATTGACATGCAATGAAAACAATGAGGATTTTACCTCTGCAGCTAGCAATTCTCTCTGCTTTAAGATTGCATCAATCTCTTGTCTTTTACTGTCAGCAGCAGTCTGGGTTGAGTCAGGTGCTGTGGCAGGTAAAGAAGGAGGGCCACTGACAGGGGAAGTGGGAGTGACAGCTCCTGTTGTGGGGCCAGCTGCAGTTGTAGAGGCAACAGCAGTAGCAGCAGCAGCAGAATGGAGGGCATGAGTGTTGTAAACAGTCTTGACTAGGCTGCCTCGAGAGATCATCACCTGATGTAAAGGATCAATTGGTTTATAGGCTATTGCTACTTTACTATTGTGAAACTAATATCATATTGTGATTTGAAAAATCATTTGTACCATTTGTCCAGTGACATCCAAAATCTAATGATGTTTCTGCACACAATGAACACCATGAACACTCTTACATATTAGGTGTCAATGAGAACCATGAACACTCTTACATATGAAGCGTCAATGAGAACCATGAACACTCTTACATATTAAGTATTCTAATTCTATATCAATTTCAGCATCTGAAATTTGATAACCACATCTAGCTATACAACATACCTCATGTAGAAAAAAATCTGCCTTAACATCAAACAGTTTGTCACACATGAAAAATACAACCAAGTATCTCCAATAGGACAAACATCATGCACAAGAGAGCCAAAGATACCAAAATTACCTTTTCGTTTTTGTCCTCACTTGTGTGCTCCACCACCATCTTGTTGAGGGTTTTGTTAGGGTGCCTGACGCCCAGTCTGTCATGCACAGGTCTGACAGCGTGGGACGGGTAACTTCCAGGACGATCTGGTTTGTTCTGAGGGTACACATGCACAGGGGAACTCACTCAAATGGACACACAACTGCCACAATCACACCAAAAATTCAATGATCTGAAGGTCTTTAAAGATATTCACGCAATCACTAAAGGAACTCATTACTAAAAAGGTTGTTTAGATGGAAGGTCTTTTCTACATTCCACACTTACTTGTGGGTTGTGCCAAAAGAGCTTGATAAACCTGTTGTTAAGAACTGCCTCCGTGCTGCGGTATGCTGCATTTGCTTCTGAATGGCTTGCAAAGGTTACCAGAGCTGACTCTGGATTACCTTCATTTTGTACCTAGTAACAAAAATAATTATCATTGACTTTAATCCTGGTATCCATACAAAATGCCACCAATTCATATTCTTTCACTATACAAGGAAATTATCAAAATCAATACCAAAAACGAAACACAAGTCGACCATCTATGCCTACCTGAATATTGACAATAGTACCAAACTTTGCAAAATGGTCATTCAAGTGTGAAATAGTATTCAAGCCTGGAGGTATTTTTTTCAGCTCAAGTGTACAGTTGTCTAGGTCGGGACGGCCTGGCTTTGAGGCCATGGGCATGATGTTGTTTGCTGGAGGAACTGCTGGGCCTAGGCGCTTGGCTAGAGATGGTCTTACTCCCCCACTTGACTGAAACAATTATGAGACATTATAATAATTCAAATCGTAAAACCTTTACGATCATCATTTATTATCATATATCTAAAGGAAAGGAAAAGCAAATGGAGAAAGAAAGAGAAAGAGATAAAAAGTGAAAGTGAAAGAGAGGGGGGAGGGGAGAGAGGGATAGGGGGAGAGAGAGAGAGAGAGAGAGAGAGAGAGAGAGAGAGAGAGAGAGAGAGAGAGAGAGAGAGAGAGAGAGAGAGAGAGAGAGAGAGAGAGAGAGAGAGAGAGAGAGAGAGGGAGAGGGAGAGGGAGAGGGAGAGAGAGAGAGAGAGAAAGGGAAGGAGGGAGGGAGAGAGGGAAGGAAGGAGGGAAGGAGGGAGGGAAGGTGGGAAGGTGGGAAGGAGGGAAGGAGGGAGGGAGGGAGGAGGGAGGGAGGGAGGGAGGGAGGGAGGGAGGGAGGGAAGGAGGGAGGGAGAGAGGGAGGGAGAGAGAGAATGGGGATGGGGTCGAACTCACCACCATGGATGCCTCATTATTGACTGGCACACTGATGAGCTCTCTTGACGTTCCACTGGGCAGAGGTGGTGGAGGTGCTGAGAAACGAGGTCCACCACCACTAGTTCCTCTACCCTGACCCCCATTGGCTCCATAGTAAGGTCCTGTGCTACTGTTGACTTGTCCACCCCACAAACTTGGGTCACGGGGAGTATACTCACCTAGTAAAAATTAAAAATGTTTTCTCAAACAATGAAGATATACAACCTCTATGAATATACTACTTCTGTACTGACCAATAAAACTCTACACATTCCTAGTCTTCTTTCAAGTATGGGTAATCTAGTTGCCTATGTAATATAAAAAGTTTAGGAGACTGCTTTCATATAGGTACTTCCATCTCAATTTTGTTAACCAACTTTTTATTCTGATGATAAAGAAGCTATATTTTATTCAGTGCTAGGTAATTTTGATTCACAAACCTATAACAAAATTATTCATCTTCAGCAACCACTGCTTACATTTGTATAAAGACACCCTCCACTAACAGTCAAATTTATATGTTAATGTGGATGTGATAAACCTATAAAATTACAACTTTCTATGTCTCTATTGAGTCCAAATAAATTTCATTTTTTAATCTAGATTAAAATTGATCAGATAGTTGCTGATGTTGTCTTTTTATAACAATTAAAGGATACTAATGTACTTTTTTTCTTGTTATTAAGAAAGGTGCAGTAGGTAACTTGCACCTCACAGAATATCTACCTAAGCTGCAAATACTACTAACTATTGCTACTGATTCTACTATCATTATGATTAGTAGCATCTCTATAGTTACCTATAACTATGATGTTATCACATTGGCAGACATCAACTTGTTTATGGATGCTGCAGATATTACCACTACCTACCACTAATACCACTACCTACCAATACTACTATTACTATTACTACTACAACTACAACAACAACTAATACTATGACCACTATAACAACTACTATCACTACTGCTGCTGCTACAACTAGACCATTTCATTCAATTAGTACAATACAAACCATCACTAACCAATTGTCTTACCATACTGTGGATGTCTTGGGGGTGGATGCCTGGGTCTAGGAACACCCTGTGGTGGAGCAGGTGCCGGGGTGTACCCCTGAGCACCTGGCACAGCAGGTGGTGGGAAGTCCAGCACTGCCCCAATACCCTCAAGTACCACTGGGTCTGAGCCGTGGTCGAAGGGACACATGTCGCCTCGCATACAATAACCTTTCTCTGTATTTAAAAAGTTGTAATGAATTAATATTTTACATCTAGAGGAAGTACATTATGGGAGTGAAACAGTGGTGCTGGAAGGTAAGAAAAAAGTGCACTTGATCTTCAACACTCTTAGCAAGAGACTGTTGTCTCGGTGCAAGATTCAATGCAAATAGAAGAAAAAATGCCTAAAAAAATAAAAATACAAATCAAAATAAATAGTTCACAGACACACACACACATGCAATTTCATTTAAACAATAACAATCACTAAAACATTCAAAATCACAAGTCCTGAAATAATCAACCACAACCTGTAGTTTCGGAACTTTGAATAGACAAGCTTTAACCCAATAATGACAGTGGTTTGGGCTCCTCCTGGACATAATGCCAAGGTATTGTGAAATATGCAGGCCTAAGACTTTGGGCTATTTGCCCTCTGATGTGCTGTCCAAATGGTATGTGCCTGATCACCCAGTGTGCCACCCATAAAAAAATCCAGGACTTGATATCGCATCACAGACAGGAAGACCTGCCAGGCTACGTCATGATATCACGTCATCCATCATTAACGGGTTAAAAGAACAGGATGTGGAGGAAGGATTGAAGAGAGGGATGGGAAAGAGGATGAGATCAGAATAAAGAGAATGTGTGAGAGAGAGAGAGAGAGAGAATGTGAGAGAGAGAGAGAGAGAGAGAGAGAGAGAGAGAGAGAGAGAGAGAGAGAGAGAGAGAGAGAGAGAAAATGAGAGAGGAGAGGAGACGAGGGGAGAGGAGAGAGAGAAGAGAGAAAAGAAAAAAAAGGAGAAAAGAATATAATAAAAAAGGACAAAGAGAAGTGTAAAGAAGAATGCAGAGAAGCAAAGAAAGAGGAAATGCAAGTAAAATAAGAATGGAGACAGAGTAAAGCAAGAAGAGGGGGAGGGAAACAAAAGGAGTATTGAAGAAAAGACAAAAACAGAAGAGTGAGAGAAGTTAGAAAAGAGATAAGGATATAAATTAACTCTTCCAAGATGAGCCACATCTTAAAACATTTGGTCTGTGCTGGAAATCTACAATGTTGTGTTTCCTATTATTTACTAAGACATGGAATAATATACAAGTCAATGTTATGATACATAAGCAAAGTGATACTACTAAGTATTTTGTACAATCTCTTAACTGCACAACTGAAGGAATTTGAAAAAATTCAGGCGAACGTGATCTGATCCCACCAAAGGGTTAAGACAGAAATGAGAAACGGGAGAAGAGAAGAGAAGAGATGCAAAGGACAAAAGAAGAAAAAAGAAATAGTAAAGATGACTGAGAGGAAGGAGAAATGAAGGGCAAGAAGAAAGAAGGAAATGATAGATGAGGGCAAGATTAGAGAGTAAATAAGAGTACAGAGAGTAGAAAAGATCAACAAGTAAACTGAAAATGAGAGAGAGAAAAGAGAGAGGCGAACGGTCTTGTAAAGTCAAGGTATTTTTTTTACTCTTATTCCATCTTCAAACAGTGACAAAGCAAGATGGCAACATCAATTTGACATTGCTGTATATTTATTACATTGCTTATATTGAGTGTAACCATAAAATAAACAGTATTTACATATATTCATATCACACACTCCTTATGTTCATATTTTATATTAACCTGTATGACCTTTATAACAAGCCTTAATAAAGCAAAACTTCACCTTATTTTGAATAGTTATATATAAATACAGTGTGTATGTACTATATACCTACATACAATTTTAATGAAAACTGTGCAAAATATGGTAGCTTTAGAAAAAGCAAGTTAACCAATACAATTTTAATATCAGTCAAATGCTAAATTGTATATTTGAAATCTTCAATATCATTGCCATGTATATTCTATCTTTATCAGTCGACAAAACTCAAAATATAAAATCACAAGCATCAAGAATATTCACATACACACAAAACAAGAAGAAAGAAAAGAAGGAAAAATAAATAACACATAAATGAAGACACTCACCATCATAATCCCGACATCTTTGTTTCTTGCCTGCAGGTGGTGGTGGCACAAAGTCTGTGTGTTTTACAGCAATGACACTCTGGATGACAGAACTTGGGTCATTCCTTGGTTCTGGCCTCACCTCAGCAACAGGTGAGGTTCCATGTGGACTTTCTCTTTTCTCATCTGTAAACACAACAGAAGTCAACTTTCAATACATGACAGAAAGGACTACATAATTAATGAGGAAACATAACTAATGTCATTTTACAAGAAGTTAAAAAGGATAAACTGATTACAAACCTCTAGGCAGGGATTTTGATTTCCTTGGGGGTGTTGGTGACCGTGGAGTGGGAGGTGGTGATCTCCCTCGGCCTGACGCCCTGTTGTTTCTTGGACTGATAGTGCGTGACCTGTTTCTAGACCTAGACCTTCTCTCTCTCGACCTAGAGCGTCGTGGACTTCTTGAACGTCTTGGGCTTCGGGTGCGTGAGCGTGTTCTCGACCTACGATATCTATTAGAAAAGAAAAGATTGTCCCATTATTCAGTAGGTCTGAGCGATACTTAATGTATGAATAATGTAATATCTGAATTATGAAAGTTGCTTTGCAAAGAATAAATACTACCTTTTGGTTGGTGGTGATCTCCTCCTCCTGTCCTCATATTTACTACGCCCAGAGCGACCTCTGGAACGTGATCTCCTTGACCTGTCTCTACTCCTTGATCTGGATCGTGAACGAGACCGGGATCTTCCTCGCGATGGTGACCTTCGTCTTCCCCGTCTATCATCACGATCTCGGTCCTTATGAATAGTAAAAGAAAAGTTTAGTTAAACTTTATTCCAGCTTGAACAATAAAATCTCCATAAAATTCAAATGCAACTTTGCTATATCAAATCACTTACAAAAAGGGTGTGCAACTTACAGACTCTGACTTTCTGGATCTTTGGGAGGAGGACACTTCCTCTTTGCGAGTGATCACAGATGCAGGGACTGGTGGGGGAGGAGCGGACTCAGGCGGCGGTGGCGGAGGAGGGGCAGCAGCAGAACTGGGTGGTGGGGGTGGTGGGGCAGGCTGCATGCCAGTAGATGAGGAGGTAGCGGGAGGAGGAACTGCGTTTGGGGGGGTGGTTGAATCTGGAGAGTGGCCAGATGACTGCTTTGAAACAGGAGTTGGGGGTAACGGTGGAGGGCCCGTGTCACTATTATTATTCAAACTAGGGGAGGAAGGGTCTGTTGAAAATGGCCCTGTAGACGATGACAGAGATGAACTGGAGTTCTTTGGTATGTAAGACCGTGTTGTAGTTACTTGAAGAAACTTATCAACGAATGACTTGGTATCTGAAAAAAAAAAAAAAAAAAATTGGTTTGTAAATAAAGGCTGCTAAGAAACACAATTCTAATGAAAGATAATATTACAGTAATAAAGGAAAATTAAACTCATAAAAAAAGCCGCATCTAAAACATATCATTCACATATAAAAAAAATCATAAAATTACTATAAACAAAAAGTTTTGCAATCAAAAACACTTAGGCATCGGACATTTCTAACGATATGAAGTATTTTTTTATAAGAATATGATGAACATACATATACATATAAATACTTACTACTCTGAAGGAAAACATCTAGCTGCTCAATCATGCCAGCCTTCAGCTCCGAGATGGGGCGGTCCTTACGAACTAAAGCAAGGCAGTATTTGGCTAAGGCTTCTGGGTCAGCATCACACCTGCAAAGGCAATTTTACTAGCATTAGGAAGACAAGAAAGAAAAAAATAGAAGTCCTAGTCTGCAAAGTGGTGCATGTGTGTGTGTGTGTGTGTGTGTGTGTGTGTGTGTGTGTGTGTGTGTGTGTGTGTGTGTGTGTGTGTGTGTGTGTGTGTGTGTGTGTGTGTGTGTGCGTGTGCGTGTGTGCGCGTGCGTGTGTGTGTGTGCGCGTGCGTGTGTGTGTGTGCGCGTGCGTGTGTGTGTGTGCGCGTGCGTGTGTGTGTGTGCATGTACGTGTGTGTGTGTGCATGTACGTGTGGGTGCATGTGCATGTACGTGTGGGTGCATATGTATGTAAGTGTGTGTTCTTACCTAGTTGTTTTAATATTGGAAGAGAACTAAGCTCATGGGGTCCCATCTGCTATTTTTAGATCATCAGACAACTCTTTTAAAGTGGCAGCCATTTCTGGTAAATCCAATGTTTTTAAGGAGGCTGTTCCATTCTGTTATTGTTCTGTTTGGAAAACTGATTTTTTTTACATCTCTATCCCCCTCCCCCCTTTTTTTTACATTTTACTGTGAAATCTTTTGAAAAAATGCAAAATCATCCTTCTCAAACTTCATTGTTCCTGTGACATTGTTGTACAGCATATAATATTAACTATTTTCTTTAATCTCTGAAACTCTCTCTCTCTTAACTCATTGCATACGGAGATAGACTTCCTTGCCCAGTCTCCAGGATAGATTGTTTTTCAGAGCAAAGCAGCTTCATGCATCATAACTTTAGTTTTTCCTCTCTCTTTCAGTCACTCATTGTAAAACTAGAGCCATTTTTGTATTCTATTGTATTGGGAGACTTATATGTGTCATTTGACAAGCTATATCAATGCTGCAATTCACTAAAATTGAGGTATAGGGTCCATATCAGATCATTATTCTTTTTATTCAAGTGTGATAGAAGTATTTCTGTTTTATGAGAGGACAAAAAGCAACTTTATGTTTTGTAGATATCTTTTGCTATGAATGAATACGAAACATATAACTATCTACAATGGACATTACATGAAGAGGTATGGAAGAGGAAGAACACCTGTGCTTATGACTTTGAGTGCCACAGTACAAGGCAGCCCCACTGGAACATAGACACATTGTAGATACTGGGCATGTATGAGTCACCTTCCTCTTCTCATTCTGCCTGCACATCCTTCATCAACGGTACTTTAGAGCACCTTGCTATATGCCACTGCTCTCTAAAGATAATGCTTGCTGGAGACTGTGGATGGGTACTATGCAAGGCTCTCTCTCTAGCTGAAGCTAAGGGAAAATGGTGCCATATAGGTTTTGGATATTAGGTCAAACCCATTTTGCTTAACCCATTGCTGACTGGGCTGTTGTGGCTCCAAATGGTCTAAACACCAGAGTATTCCAAACATGTACACCTAACGTCTCAGGCTATTCACCCGCTTTGGCCACAGCCACGTGCTTTTTGCCTAATCAACCAGCGTGCAGGCCAGATGGAAAGCCATAACAAAATGTCTTGTCCCTGGCAGCTGGTACTGCCACCTCTTGATGTGATACATTGTCACCCGTCATTAACAGGTTAACATTACAGCAATTATAGTAATCATGATTGCAGGTGTCATCACCACTCACCCTTGCTTATAGTACAATAAAGAAACACAGTGATCCAAAATCCCCTGAGGTCATGCACGTCATAACGCCTGCCATCAGGCCAAAATTTTTATGTCATGTATGTCATGACACCCGTCCGCAATGGTTAATATTGGTACTTTGACATGAAACTTCATTATCCTTCTTTGCCTTTTGTCATCTACCAGCACACATAGATTGCTACCTAGTCTTATGGTCAACCCCCAATAACTGAAGATAATAAACATTATCACTGTCTCTTTCTGATTACTATAATCATTTGTCTTTCAAGTAGAAAGTCTTCATCTTTTATCCAGCGAGACTAAGAACAAGCGAGCATGTGTATGCATGTGAGTCTGGTGCGTGCATGTAAGTATAGTGAGTGCATGTGAGTATGGTGTGTGCATGTGAGTATGAATGTGAGTGTGATATTGAGTGTGAGTGTGAGTGTGATATTGAGTGTGTGTGTGTGTGTGTGTGTGTGTGTGTGTGTGTGTGTGTGTGTGTGTGTGTGTGTGTGTGTGTGTGAGTGTGAGTGTGAGTGTGAGTGTGTGTGTGTGTGTGTGTGTGTGTGTGTGTGTGTGTGTGTGTGTGTGTGTGTGTGTGTGTGTGTGTGTGTGTGTGTGTGTGTGTGTGTGTGTGTGTGTGAGTGTGAGTGTGAGTGTGAGTGTGTGTGTGTGTGTGTGTGTGTGTGTGTGTGTGTGCGTGTATGAGGGAATGCATGTGTATGTGTATGCATGTGTGTGATTTTTGGATTGCTATCCACTATATCTTCTAAGATTCCATAGCTGTAAACATGTGTTACTATAACAACCCTAAAGCAGAAAATAAACCGGACTGAAAACTACAGGATGACTCTGAATAACAGATTTGATATATATGTGATCAAATTGGATATAAAAAATAAGAGCTAACTGTCAATAGATGGAAATATGTCTAATATTAGCTTTATGCTTGTATAACTTTCAATTAACAATACCATATGGTAATCAATAACAACTGGATTGCACAATTGCTACAACCTCTATGCCTTCAGCCTTTTGGCAAAGGCCAAGAATTTATACTCTCTTATATTCTGGCAAGAAAATATGTCAAGAGGGAATTCAACGAGTTCTGTGTTGACAGATATGTGGTGAATATGTGTTAGCCTCTTTGGGAGCTTTGTCTGGCCTGGCAACTGTGGAAACTGTTTGGGTGACTGTGAGTGTGCAATTATCCTTCATTTCTGCAGATTAATTGACTAAGCAGTGAGTGGCAATCAGGTGTTTTAAAAAGATAAAATTCTTTACTTTTCTCTACCTTAACCCAATCTCGACGGGCCCGGCGATAAGTGGAAAACCTCTATGCCGGGCCTATGCAATACTGCATCGGGAACGTCACACTGGTGTGTCGCCCTGTCATCGGGCATGTAGCCGTGTCACATGGGTGTGACGAACCGTCATCAGAGGGTTAACATAGTCCTATCATATAAAATGACCTATCATATATTTTTAATCTATAAACAACCATCAATAAGCCAAATGCTTTAATCTCTTACACTCAGGCAAAACAGAGTTTGTTAACCTTCCTAGTAATTATCCTCAAATAAGGAACCGGTCAAAGACCTATCTTGCCAGAATACACATGGCAGAGGTTTGTGGACCCTTGCCAGAGCTTTAACGACTTAAAAATATGTAACATTATCATAGATAGCAATAAAACAGTCTGAATACCAGAATGTATATAAAGCGCAACTTAAGGAATATAAAAAATATGTGCTACATTAAAAGTACGACCAATTTCCATAATATATGTTATTTTTCAATGGCAGTCCATGAGTTGCGGTTTAAGTGAAGAGAAAATATTTAGCTATAATAAATGCTTTGTTACATAATTTCTTACAGCCACTGAAATCAGTTTTCTGTATGTACAATTTTTTTTATAAAGTATTTATCTTTAGTCTATATGTAATGATTACTATGTCATAGATAAAAATGTATTGAAATTTAGTGATCCGTTGATTCCGTATACTGTTTACATCCTAAGGTTTGCATGTCAGAATCTGAATTTCATTATAATATTTATCATGTCCTTAGGCATTAAAATTGAAAAATATTTAGGAAAATCAGTAATCTATTCCAAAATGAACCATCTGACATTTATAGGAATGCCTTCCAGCTGCTGGCTAAGTGGACACTTAATAAAAAAAATATAAAAAAAATCTGGCCCACCATACCATACTGCTGCAACCCCTTGCATAAAAATGATGACAACAACAAGAGGAAGGGATGCACCGATGAGATAACACATGTAACTCGAACACATGGTAAACAATACTCACAAGGGCGCTAGGAAGCCTGTTAACCACTGCTTGAGTAGTTCTGGGTGATCGATAATCATTTTTCACCGGTGCGAGGAGGCAGACAGGCCAAACTGGACACCACAAAAATAAACAAAACCAGAAGCAGGACCAAATATTAATAACGAGGCGTCACGAACTGGGTCACTTTCTTCTGAGCTGGATTGGAGTGTCTTTTTCGGCTCAGTTCCCATTCATCCGGCCTCTTGCCTCAGCGGAATGTCCTTTTCTCCTCTTTTCCGCGACTGCCCGAGCGATTGAGTCCCGTGTGGAAGAGGATTTCAAGAAGAGAGCCAAGAGGAGAGAGTAGACGCCCTCGTCCACCTCCTTTCGTCCTTTTCGTCTCGCTCTTCCTCTTCTCCTTCCTTCTAATTGCACTCTTATGACCTATTGTTATTATCGGTGTCAATACATGCTCTCTTGAACTCTTGGTCTTTAAGGAGAGGGTGTTAATTTAATTTTTAAACTATGCTAAGAACTTTCACGAAGGCTGACGACAACAGATGATCGGTCACGTGACTCGAAACAAATGCCGCTTGGGATGCGTGGCGCGAAGCCCCGGCTGGAAATTAGGCTATTTTTAAACCTAAGCAAGCTGCAAAGTCAATTTTTATGTTGAGATGAACTGTTAGATTAATTATCTTTTTCTATAATCTCTGGATTAGAAAAGAAAGAAGAATGACGGGTGTAAAAATAATTATGTTGTTTATTCTGATGATTCGAGAAGGTGCGAGCTATTAAATATTTCAGACATCTGTAGCAAAATATGATTTTTGATGCATAGCATTTGCCAATTTCTTGTTTCTCTGGTGAAGCGATTTAATTCCTATACGACGAATTCGAAACGTGATGCTTCTCCGTTACATAAGCACGTCTGGCTGCAGCATCAACACAAGCAGCAATGCAATTACCGCTGATGGGAGGCCCGCAGTGAACGCACGCACAAACAAACACACGGTCACACTCATACACGCTAGATTTAAATAAATAAACAAACAAATATATACATATATATGTATATATACATAATATATGTATATATATATAAATATATATATGAATATATATAATATATATAATATATATATATAAATATATACATGAATATATATATATATATATATATATATATATATAAATATATATATGAATATATATATAATACATATATGAATATATATATAAATATATACATATATATACATATGAATATATATGTTGTTTGGGGAGAAGCTTTGCACTTTCTGTGTCCTTTCCACTTGCAATTGCCGCCGCCGAAGAAGGTTATATCATAGACTATATCTATGCGTTTACTAGTAAATCATTTTCATTAGAATTACGCAAAAAGTAATGGAATTTTTATTGGTCGGGTCATGTACATATACATATCTATCTACATAAATATATATACATACATATATTGTATATATGTGTATATATATATACATATATATATATATATATATATATATATATATATATATATATATATATATTCGCGTGTGTTTGTGTTTGCACACACACACACACACACACACACACACAAGTAAAAAACAAAACAAAATTAACGAAGGACAGAAGAAAAAAAACTTGTTTGTCTGGAGGCTGAGAGGTCTTCAAGTAAAGCAAGTCTATTTCGGGACAGAAAGACAGAGACAGATAAACACTATTATTGCAAACAAGCGGAATATCGAATAATTATCTAAAAATCGTTTGTTTATACAAATGCTGATGGCTTAGGTATAAAACTCCTTGAACTAGAGATGATAAAGGAAAACAAATTAACCAGATGCGACATGCACCATGAAATCCAAACTTGACTCCTCCTTAGATAATATAATATTTGGATTCAAAGATTATTGTATTTG
>BOPN01002004.1:160000-172500 GCA_017312705.2 Penaeus japonicus | reverse complement strand
AAGGCTTCAGTATTCACTTCTGAAGTCACACTCACAAACACACACAGTATATTGTTATGTACACACACACGCACACACATACACAAATACACACACACACACACACACAAACACAAACACACACACACACACACACAAACACACACACACAGTATATTACTATGCACACACACACACACACACACAGACACACACATATATAAGTATATATATATATATATATATATATATATATATATATATATATATATAAATATATATATATATATATGTCAATATATATGTATATATATATATATATCAATATATATCAATATATATATATATATAAATATATATATATATATATATATATATATATATATATATATATATATATATATATATATATATATATATGTGTGTGTGTGTGTGTGTGTGTGTGTGTGTGTGTGTGTGTGTGTGTGTGTGTGGAGTAATAATGACATACTTTCACTCAATCAAGATGTCAATTTCTGATGTCGTCATAAATTCAAAACAAACACACACAACCTCTTCGGCAAATGCCCGCAATTGCCCCTTGATACGCTTAAAGTCACGTTACGATAATTAGTAATTTGATCAACATCTGCGCTCTGTGAACAAGAGAAAGTTTAGAATGACTCAAGAGAACTCTCACTAATTAAAAAAAAGAAAAAAGAAGATAAAGAAAAAAACTGCAAAGAAAGTTATTGCGATCCAAATATAGAAATTACTCGGAAGAAAGTTGTAACCAAAAATATAGTCGTTAAAAAAATCGTTATTCGTTTTAATTTCGTTTTCAGTTATCTTCTTCTTTTTTTTCTTTTTGTTCCTTTTATTTCAGTTATGTTTTAAATTTTCTTTTGTTGATCTTATTCTCATCATTTGTTATTATTATCACCGTTATTATCATTATCATTATTATCCTCATATAACATTGTTACTTTCATTATCATTGTCGTTATCATAATTGTTATAGTTGTTGCTGTCTTTGTTGTTATCAGCATTGTTATCATCATTCTCACTATTACTCTTAATGTTATTGTTATAGTTATTATCATTGATATAGTTATCATTATCATTATTTATCTTATTGCTATTACCATCATTATCCTCATTATCATTGCTATCAATATTGTTATTATTATCATTATCATTGTTATCGTAATCATGATGATAATAATAATAATTATTATTATCAATGTTGATGTTGATATTATCGATATTATTATTTTCAGTATTAATATTTTCATCATTAGCAATTATGATTATAATTATCATTTATCGCTAGTGTTAGTATTATTATCATCATTACTATCATTATCATCCTCATTATCATTCTTCTTCTTCGTATAATGATACCAACAATCATGATGACTATAGTTAAAATATAATTATTATTACTTTTTCATATTTTTGATCATTACCATCATTATCATTATCATTATTTTCATTATCCTCATTACTACTATTATTTTTCTATCATCAATCATTATCTTTTTATCACCATTATCATTGTCTGTATCATTATGAATAACATTATCAAAAGTATTTTCATTGTTATGAAAATTGTTACTATCATCATCATTACTGTTATCATTATCATCATCCTTATCATCCTTGTCAATATAATTCTAGGTATTACCTGTTGTATCATTATTACCTCGCTATTATCATAATAGTATCATTATGCTAATGAATAGAGTAATTTTGATAAACATGCAAGAAAGCTGATTAATCATGACATTTATATGCATAAAAAGACTCGCTGTAAGCTTCAGTGCTTTAATGAGCCCATTCTTATCCCGGGGTTCCCAAGAAGCGCCAGAGTAAAATGTATCATATCATTAACTCATTATGGCAACAATTATCATATCGTGTTTGCAACAAGGTCTAAGCATGCCTTCTCCCGGATCTCTTATATGAAATCAGAATTAATGATGTGCTATTGAACTTGGAATTCGCAACATAGTGTCAACAAAGCAGCATTCATCATTTTTATCTCTTTGAACATGATCAATTCCATATGGTTTTTAACTGAGAGCTGAAAATAGAGAACGATTTTGTTGCATTGCAATGTGCTTGTTGGGGAGACGGACCGAACCTTTCAAATACCAGGGGTCCGTGGGAAAATTTATCTTACTAAAAGGGGTCCTTAGTGGTGAAATCACTGTTCCAAGCACTGCTGATTTGATATGGTCTCTTAGATATACAGGGTGTGTGATAAAACCCTCGACACTGGACTGTGACAAGTTATTTTGTAAGTTTAAAACACAAAATATTCTAGATATGTTCTTTTGAGATTTATAAGAACTAAGATTCAATCAATTATAAGGAATCTCTCAAAAAGAATTTTCTATAACTATTTGGTTAGATAAGTGTGTCTTCTTTGGAAATACATCCTGTTATATTTATATTGGTCATATATTTTTAATATATGACCAATTATTACTAGTACTGATGTAACTCCTACTACGATTAATGATTGTAATAATGATTTGCCATGATAATAATAATGATACACAAGATGATGGAGATGATAATGATGATGGTGACGATGATGAAGATGATGATGGAGATGATAATAATCTGTTCGTGATGATAGTAATAATGATAATGATAACAACAGCAGTAATAATGATAACGATTGGGATGATGGTGATAATGAAGATGACAATAACAATGCTGATAATGAAAAGGATAATAAATATAATAATGGTGACTATGATGATTATAATAATAGTAATAATGATAACAATAATGGTAATGGTGATGATTGTAAACAATGATAACAAGACAATTGTGTGTATATATATATATATATATATATATATATATATATATATATATATATATATATATATATATATATATGTGTGTGTGTGTGTGTGTGTATATACATACATGTATATATATATATATATATATATATATATATATATATATATATATATATATATGTATATATATATATATATATATATATGTATATATATATATATATATGTATATATATACATATATATATATATATATATATATATATATATATATATGTATATATATACATACATCCACACACACACACATATATGTATATATATTCATATATTTTTTTTATGTATATGTACACACACACACACACACACAAACAAAACAAATATATATATATATACATATATATATATATATATATATATATATATATATATATGTATATATATATATATATATATATATATATATATATATATATATTTATTTATATATATATACACACATACCTACATACATATAAAACCACTAAAATCGGACTCAGAGAAACGTGTGACAAATCCCTGAAGAAATTGAACCGCTACGCCCTCCTGAGGTGATGAGTGTCTTGCTTATTGATGGTTCTTGCAATGTGACAATTTTCTCTCGAAAGGAGAAACTCTTGAAGGTGTGACTTCCTCCTCTCCCATACGGCGGCATTGCACTTTCTTGCAACGAGACCATGTTGAAAGTCTCCTTACCATACGCCTGTCTTGGGACCATCAATCTTTTTTATATATAGAAGACGCTTTCTATGTTTTTTTTGAAAGTGTCGATAAAAAGTAATTGGAGAGGGCAAGTAGGAAGTTATATATATATATATATATATATATATATATATATATATATATATATATATATATAGAGAGAGAGAGAGAGAGAGAGAGAGAGAGAGAGAGAGAGAGAGAGACAGAAACAGAGAGAGAGACAGAGAGAGAGAGAAGAGGGGAGAGTTAGTGAGTGCGTGCATGAATTAGTGAGTGACAGAAAGAGAAGGAGAGACAGAAAGATAGAGATAGAGAAAGAGAGAGAGAGAGAGAGAGAGAGAGAGAGAGAGAGAGAGAGAGAGAGAGAGAGAGAGAGAGAGAGAGAGAGAGAGAGAGAGAGAGAGAGAGAGAGAGAGAGAGAGAGAGAGAGAGAGAGAGAGAGAGAGAGAGAGAGAGAGAGAGAGAGAGAGAGAGAGAGAGAGAGAGAGAGAGAGAGAGAGAGAGAGAGAGAGAGAGAGAGAGAGAGAGAGGATCAGAGAGAGAGAGAGAGAGAGAGAGAGAGAGAGAGAGAGAGAGAGAGAGAGAGAGAGAGAGAGAGAGAGAGAGAGAGAGAGAGAGAGAGAGAGAGAGAGAGAGAGAGAGAGAGAGAGAGAGAGAGAGAGAGAGAGAGAGAGAGAGAGAGAGAGAGAGAGAGGATCAGATAGAGAGAGAGAGAGAGAAGGGGGAGGGAAGAGTTAGTGAGTGCGTGCATGAATTAGTGAGTGACAGAAAGAGAAGAAGAGAGAGAGAGAGAGAGAGAGAGAGAGAGAGAGAGAGAGAGAGAGAGAGAGAGAGAGAGAGAGAGAGAGAGAGAGAGAGAGAGAGAGAGAGAGAGAGAGAGAGAGAGAGAGAGAGAGAGAGAGAGAGAGAGAGAGAGAGAGAGAGAGAGAGAGAGAGAGAGAGAGAGAGAGAGAGAGAGAGAGAGAGAGAGAGAGAGAGGATCAGATAGAGAGAGAGAGAGAGAGAGAGAGAGAGAGAGAATTTAGCATGTTCTCACCAGATGCTCACCTACATTTGAATACTCAATTTTTGTCTATTATGTGAACAAAAATTGAAAGTTTATACCTGTAAAATAGCATTTTCTCCACCCCCTTTCTTTGAAAAAGAGATGTAAGGAACTTTCAAGAATCGTTTTTTTTATTTGGTTTATAACTCTGTCATTGATATGCAACCTTTTCATCAAAGAAAATATCTAGTTTTTGTTTTATGGTTTGAAATTCAGCCACTGACGAGAATATGAAGTCAGATAACTAAATGATAAAGATACTTAGTCAAGAATTCAGCACCATAATTACACAAGTAGAGATGAAAAATACATACTAATGAAATTATAATCATATACAGATTTCCCTAATACGCATGGTTAGTCAAAGAGAAACAGGTGATGGGTAACATCGATTTTTTTTTTTTTTTTTTTATCAGAGAGATAAAGTTGAATGTCAGATTTTTATTTTTATCTTATTTCCCCGTGTAATAAACATGGTTATTGGTGTTTCTGATTTCATAAGAATGAAGGACAGGAGAGTTTCAGGTTAGTCCATCGTGTTCGTTTTTCTTTCTGAAGTCTTGTTTACCGACTTTCATGCACTGAAAAGTAATGGAGTATTGTTGTTTGCCTCTTTCAGATGATCCTGTTATATCACTTTACAAACAGGCGCGTGTTTTGGGTGATGGTTGTTTCAGGGGTTACCTAGAACGCCCGACGCAGGTGTGGGAAGAGGTGATTTGTGGAAGTATACATCATAACCCACCCCGGTGCTCCGCAGAGCCCAGTCACTGCGATGCTATATGGTGGCTTACCAAGCTGACACACATGCTTACGCTTCAATACACACCAAGTCCCACGACACGAGCTGCACGCACACACACACACACACACACACACACACACATAAGCACACACGCGCACACAGACACGTACCTACATGCACGCGCGAACGCACACACACGAGGGGAGAGCAAGCGGTGTCTGCCTGAACGTTGGCGGGCGGCCGGAGGAGACTCGAGACTCAGTCGCACGCGAGAACTCCGCGAAGGTGGACGTCCAGATTCGCTTCCTCACGACCGCCCTCACGCTCCTGGGAAGTGACTTCGCGCGCGCCAACCAAGGATTCTAATTCTTTAAAGTTGTGACACCCAATTTTTGCCCTTTTTTTTATAAAAAAAAGAGAAAGAAAAGAAAAATACAAAAATGTTAGTAATGTTTTCGCACAGTGCGGTGTTGGTCGTGGCCGTGGTGGCGACGACGTGCCATGGCATCGAGGTGATCGAGAGCGTCTACAAAGGAGAAAAATACGAAAGCGAAGCGAGCAGACCTGGAGAATCGGTCGTATCTCTCCTCCCACATCGCGTCCGCCTTCGCTTCCGACGGCGGAGACCTGCAGGCGCGGAAGATGCCGGATGAGGAAGGTCGCAACTTCCCGTATTCTGGCTTGATGCAGCAGCTCGGCGAGGCTCTCAATAACCTCGTCAGCAGCCACTTGAGTCAAGAGGGAAGGCGAGACCAAGGTCGTGATCTTGATCTGCAGGAGGAAGGCAAGCAGGTAGGCCTATACTTTTTATTATTCATCTATCGTTATTTTTTTTCTTCTCTCTCTAGTTAGGTTAGGTATGGTGGTGGGATTCGCAAGTACATCTGCCAGCATACAAGTTCTCGTATCTCTCTAGTCAGGCCGCTTTATAACTCATAAAAAGAATGCAGATCCACACACACACACACACACACACACACACACACACACACACACACACACACACACACACACACACACACACACACACACACACACACAAAAGGAAATCACGAAAAACCGCGAGTACGGATCTTTAATCGCAGATACAAAAACGTTTATTGTCTACACGCCGACCGTTGTAACTACTCATCTACCGTTTACCACGAATCTACGCGCGCGTTACCGGATTCAAGGGAGTCGGAATAACGAAATAGACAGAGATAGAGAGATAGATAGATTCCCGACGTAAATACTCTGATATTTCAAGTCAGGAAGGTCTACGTCAATAAAGCCACGCGCTATTTGTGTAATTCTCGATAACCAAAAGATTGAAAAAACCTGCAACATTGCAACTCGCGTCAAGTTTGATTCTCAGCACGCGCGAGAGAACTGGAAGTGTCTATTGTAGGAGGATGTTTGAGTTCTTCATTCAGGGCAATTGAAAGAGTGCGTGTCCTTCTGGTGTTGGTTGTTAACTCGTGCATTCAACGCATTAGTTGTGTTATTGGACTCTTAATTAATGAAGTTTCCGTTGTTTCAATTATTTCCGTTGATAGCATGTTTGTTTCTTTAACTATTTCCATTATTATCATTGTCATTATTATCATTGTTGCCATTATTCATATTGTCGTTTTATTATTACTAGCATTATTATTGTTATCATTATTATAATCATTATAATTATCATAATTATTATGGTTGTTATCGTCACTGATATTGTCATATGTGGTTAAGTATCCAAAACAATTCCGTCATAACCGTCAAACATTTCTACGAGTATGATCGTTTTCTTTGAACCTCCCGCGTGCTCTGCTGAATGACGTCATCAAACGAGACACCGAGGAAACTCTTTGACCCAGCCGCCTCTTATTTCATTGAAGGAAAATTGCGGACGAGAAGTTCTTCAGCTCATTATGGATTGAGTTCGTGTGCATCATGAGCATGTGTACGTGTACCTACGTGCGTGCATGTGCGTTATTACCTGAACGCATGCATGAGCGTTCGTGTGTGTCGTGTGTGTTAGCGTTTCCGTAACAGCACGAATGAGCGAATAAACTCAGGTGCGTGTGAACGACAGGAGTATGTCATTGGCTCCGTCTTACTGAGGAAGGGAAACAGGGAGAGGAAATAGACACTTGGACATACAGCCTCGCCCACTTGTTGCAGTCACGGCCGTGCGTTCACTCGTGCTTTCAGAAAGGTACACTATTTATTCTCTCCCTTCTAATAGCTATCGCTGATCACGTAATATTTTGTTTATCATCTGATCGCTGCCAAAAGGGATTTCTCTGGCAGTTTCGGTGTGTTGGTGATGACCGTAATATTAAAGATTATGATGGCTGTGTTAATAGAGATTATTAATGATTGCGAAGATGACGGTGTAATGTTCATATAATAAGGAAAATAATTATAGAACTGTAAAATATAAGTAATTTAAACGGTATACTTCGCGACATTAATCACCAACGTAGCAATGTTGATTAAAAGATAACGCTTCTAGAAATGAAAAACATTGCACATCTTAGCACAAATATTGAAGTAAATAACCGATAGCCAAATGCAACTGCACATCACAGAAACGCCATTTAATTGCAAGAATATAAATGTTTAGTGTCAAGAGGACCATGAACCTGAATAGATTTATGATTGACTCCTGTTACACTCGACGCATTTTTGGTGATGTTTTCGAAGGCTGAGCGAGTGAGAGAGTGAGCGAGTGAGAGAGTGAGAGAGTGAGAGAGTGTGAGAGTGAGAGAAAGTGTGAGAGTGTGAGAGTGAGAGAGAATGAGAGAGTTAGAGTGAGAGAGAGAGTGAGAGAGAGAGAGTGAGAGAGAGAGAGAGAGAGAGAGAGAGAGAGAGAGAGAGAGAGAGAGAGAGAGAGAGAGAGAGAGAGAGAGAGAGAGAGAGAGTGAGTGAGTGAGTGAGTGAGAGAGAGAGAGAGAGAGAGAGATAGATAGAGAGAGAGAGAGAGAGAGAGAGAGAGAGAGAGAGAGAGAGAGAGAGAGAGAGAGAGAGAGAGAGAGAGAGAGAGAGAGAGAGAGAGAGAGAGAGAGAGAGAGAGAGAGAGAGATACAGAGAGAGAGAGAGACAACGGCAGAGACTTAAACACACACACACAGAAAACAAACATCAGAAGAATAGGCAAAAAAACAAACAAACAAAAAAACACCAAAAACAAAAGCAAACAAACCCAGACGACACTCACTCAACCATTTCCGTCTCCAGAGAAGGTGTTATCAGATGATCTCTCCTTCACCTCTTCTTCATCTCATCATCATACAGACAGACAGACATAATGAGCACCTTCAGATGACCCCTTTCACTCACCCGGGATCATCATCGTAATAATTCCTATCAACACTTTCATGGCTCGGATAATCGTCATATCTAGACAGCCTGGGGCAATGTTCTCTCCGCGGATGGAACCGAAAAGATAACTAACTCTGGATTTCGTTTTCAAAATCGTCTTTTTTTTCGTTTTCTTGATGTATATTTTGGTTTTGGTTATGCTTTGCTTCATTCTAGTTGTCTAGTCTGTTGTTTACGTCTTGTTCACAGGTATGGTAATAAGGACATTAGTTATGATAATGATGATGATTATAAGAATTATTATCATGAGAATGATAATAATGATGATGATGATAACAGCAGCAATAATGACTATAATGATAGTAATAATATTATTATCGTTAAGAATGATGATAAAAATATTGATAATAAAGATAATAATGATTATAACGAAAATAGTCATGATAACAACAAATCTCATTATAAAAAATAACGATTATACTGATAAACGTGATGATGATGATATCATATCCAACAAAACATCACAGAAGTCAACACAGCCATAGAATAGTGTCATGTCGCATCGTAGCATGTCACCTTGTCTCGTCATAGTATTTGTCTTACCACAGTACCGTGCTAAGTCATAAAGAACTTGGCGGAGTCATAATCACACGTCAAGTCACCGTAAACATCGGCGCCATGTTTACTCTAGGCTTTGGACGCTGGACAGTCATGGATCGTGACGGAATGGTATTTTATTGGTTTTAACGTCCCCATTTCGTCATCTCTATCTCCCCCACGTCTCTCTCTGTCTCCGTTTCTCTCTCTCTCTCTCTCTCTCTCTCTCTCTCTCTCTCTCTCTCTCTCTCTCTCTCTCTCTCTCTCTCTCTCTCTCTCTCTCTATATATATATATATATATATATATATATATATTAATTATATATCTTTCCTTCTTTCTCTATCGCTCTTCCTTTCCTTCTTTCTCTATCTCTCTTCCTTTCCTTCTTTATCTCTCTCTCTCTCTCTCTCTCTCTCCCTCTCTCTCTCTCTCTCTCTCTCTCTCTCTCTCTCTCTCTCTCTCTCTCTCTCTCTCTCTCTCTCTCTCTCTCTCTCTCTCTCTCTCTCTCTCTCTCTCTCTCTCTCTCTCTCTTTCTCTTTCTCTTCCTCTCTCTCTCTGTATTTTACTGGCCCTAAAATACCTCGCCCGCTGCCCGCCCACTGAACCTTGCGGTCGCCGCATGCTAATCACCGCAGGCAGCTTTGACCGCATCTCTCTTTCTTCGTAAAGCGTTCAGTCAGATCAGGGTATGTCTGTTAGCTTGAATTGCGTGTTGATTATAGTGTGTTATTCAGACAGAAAACGGAGCTAGCGGGATATCTTCGTAAAATCGGCTCTAAAGATGATATTACTGCGTTTAAAAGCTGTTTAACGGCTGAAAAGTGCGATCACGTTTAGGAGAACTGTTGCTTTTATCGTAAACTAGAGCAAAGATCGTGTTGTCTGGAAATTAAGCCAACACGGGAAGTCGTTAGTTTATCACTTGTGTACGTCTGTATCACCATATCTCTCTCTATCACTTTGTATCTATGTCTGTCTGTTTATGTATTTGTTCATCTCTCTCCTCTCTCTCTTCTTCTCTCTCTCTCTCTCTCTCTCTCTCTCTCTCTCTCTCTCTCTCTCTCTCTCTCTCTCTCTCTCTCTCCCTCTCTCTTTCTCTCTCTCTCTCCCTCTCGTTTCCATCTTTTCCTTCCTTACCTAGTTCCTTCTCGTTCTGGTTTTGTGTTGACGCACAGTGGCTTACTTACTCCATGAATTTACGCATATGTGTGTTGTTGTTTCGCATCAGTGAACAGGAAGGAGCCTCGCTGTGGCCTCTGCGGTGACACAGCGGCTATGGAATGAGTAGCCTGATTAAGTGGTGGAACCCGATTCCTTATGTGTTTCTATTTTGAACGCAGGCTTTGACAAGTGGACAAGCGTCATCTGTCATATCAATTTAGACAGATTTAGATGTATATTTCGGTTAGCACTTTTGACTGAAATCTGTATAAAGCTTTTTTTTTTACCTATCATTCGTTTTTTTTTGTTTTTTTTTACATAATCAATAATACCAAGGGTAGAAAAGGGTAGTGAAACAAAGAGATCACAGACTTGACAAGAGAGCAAATGAGAGAGAGAGAGAGAGAGAGAGAGAGAGAGAGAGAGAGAGAGAGAGAGAGAGAGAGAGAGAGAGAGAGAAAGAAAGAAAGAACCGAGAAATAGTATTACTCGAGAACTACTTAACCATGCATGCCCATGCATGCAAACCCCTTTACTTTCGTTTGTATTATATTTCAAGTTCTGGAATGTTTCGTACACCCTCATATGAGCTTAGAAGAATGGTTAAGTGTCATTCCAGTAACCTCTTTCCTTACCAGATGTGAAAGCACCAGTCATCCTTCGCCTATCGTAACATCGCATCGCTTTATTGAGAGAAAGAAAAATCAAAGACCCCAAATTCACCTCAGGGCATATCAGAGAGAGGAAAAAAACATCAAAGGAAGCATCCACCAGAAAACCGCAAGGAACGGATAATCTCTTGTTGAGTATGCATCGAGAAGACAAACAATAGAATTAGGCGGGACCACGACCCGGCAGCGCGTTCGCCCAGGCATGCATGCGGATTCACCCGAATTCGGGTGAATATCGGGATATCGGGAATAGGAGAGAGAATTTTGGGGTTATTATTCGTTTCAAATACTCTTGCAGATGAGTGCATATAATATATATATATGTATATATATATGTATATATATATATATATATATATATATATATATATATATATATATATATATATATGTGTGTGTGTGTGTGTGTGTGTGTGTGTGTGTGTGTGTATGTGTGTTGTTTTTTTCAGTTAAATCAGTCAATACGCTTGTAGATGACTACATGTATTCATTAGTAGTTAAATTACATAGGTCTGACGAAAAGAAAATGAATACTGAGAAATTAAAAAAATACGCGTTCCTGAAGAAGAAGAAAAAAAAACCCGGTTAGACACAGGGGTGGCCTGGTAGAACATCGTAATGATATAGAATAACAAAGGCTTGAACCAAAATAACTGGCAGTGAAAATGGATTTCTTAAGATCTGAACGATAACAACAAGAAAGGTGACTCGACTATTAAGAGCTAATCCTTCACACAGGCAGCCTACCTCTCGAGCCTTTATGAAAAGAGAGGAGAAGCCAGAGAGGGGGGGGGGTGAGGGGGAAAGAAGGCATGGAGGGAGGGGAAGAGATAGATAGATAGATAGATTGATTAATAGATGAATAGAAAGAGAAAACCAGTAAGAGCGAAGGATAAAGGATGAGGAAGGGAGAAAAAATAGAAAAAGATCGAGGAAGAGTGGTGGGGACAGAGAGAGACAAAGAGAAAGAGAAACAAGGTGCTCAGGAGAAAGTTGATGCAATTTACAACAAAGACAAGCCTAATTGCTAGCTAAGAGCATTAAGTGTTTGACGCGAAAGTCCAATTCATAGAAAAAAAATTAAAGCTATATGACGCATCAATATGATTACAAAAAGGAAAAAAAATAAAAGAAAGAAGAAGAAAGAAAAAAGATAATAAAAAGTTATGAGCATTCATTCGTCTCCTTAATTGGTGGTCGGAAGAAGGGAGATTATGGAAGGGGGGAGGGGTAGAGTAGAGACCCCCTGGACCTCAGCTTCCGGCAGTGTGATTAGAAAGAAGGAACTGAAAATCTCTCGCTCTCACCTCATTATTGCTATCTACTTGTTTCTCTTCCGCCCCCAAGACTCCACCCCTTATCCCCCCCTCTTCCCCTCCCCCTTCCCCTCCCCCTTCCCTTTCCTCTCCCCATCCCTTATCTCTCTCGGAGTGACTGAGCTTTTGGGTTCATATCTTGCAATTCTCT
>BOPN01002004.1:152500-155000 GCA_017312705.2 Penaeus japonicus | reverse complement strand
CTGACATATTCCATTCCGTATAATTACTATGACCTCGCACTCTCTATCAATCCAGCAGTGACCCAGCACATCCCTGTACCTCAATCCCTTTTTCTTACGCTTCGCCGTGATCAGTAGAAAGCCAAGGCATTCCATTACTCAACCCAGAACCGCATAGCATAATTTTAACACGGGTGCATACCTGCATAGCAACGTTCCTAGCCGGCGCCAACCGTGGGAAACATGGGCGTGAGGGACGGGTAATGGGCGCGTTGGCCCACATCACCATGGATCTCTACCTTATATTTTCCTCGAGTTTAAGTAAGATGCTGTTTCATGACGAGGCGCGTTCTCGATGTTGCACGAACCTCAGAAGGGGGTGCTTAACGAACATGATTTTTCTCACTTTGGGTCGCGTTCGCCTTTCGGCAAGATATGCAGTCGAGGTCTTGAGGAAAAGCACGGTTCAGTTATAGTTATGATTAGTTGATTAATCTATTTTGTTATAATTTTATCAAATCGTGGTTGATTGTGCAGAGGAGTACATAAACCGTTTCGAGTATTTTCAAGCTTGCAAAAAAAAGAAAAAAAAAAAAAAAAAAAAAAAAAAAAAAACGGAGCAAGCGCTTTTACTCGAATATAATGATTGTTATGCGTGCGATATTGATCATAATGTGAAAATCAATTTGGATTACACTGAGACATGTAATTCATACAAATCATCGAAGAGTCGATTATGTTTATGTACTACCTGTGTTTGTGAAGGTTCGGTAATCGACGCAATTGAGAATCTGCATATTCAACAACTACGCGAAATCATTATATACAAAGCGATAGCTTCTTTGACTAATATGAAAAAAAACATCCGGTTATCTTTCAGCCATGGCAATTATCACTTGGAAAATTTCCACCCTAATTAGTGTCCAAGCGAATGGGGTGGTGGCTGCAAGGAGAAGTAAATATCATTTCCGGTCGCAGTGAGATTATTTCCGCACTGATTGTGACCGTTTCCGGCGGCCTCTCTCCCCTCGGGTGTCACCGAGCCTGTCTGTCTTCTGAATAAGGAGCTCGAACCAAACTGAAATACGGAACTTGTATGTTAAGGTGATGCCTTTTCTGGGCACCTGTAGTTGCATGTCTATTCTTTACGCTTGTGGAAAGCACATACACATGTGTGTGTGTGTGTGTGTGTGTGTGTGTGTGTGCGTGTGCGTGCGTGTGTGTGTGTGTGTGTGTGTGAGTGAGTGAGTGAGTGAGTGAGTGAGAGTGTGTGTGTGTGTCACTTTCTGTTTCTTCTTCACTTATGCCCTTTATTGTTTGTGTTCAAAGACTGCTCAAGCTACGCATCGTGACAGTACCCCAAGGCAGTTTGCAAAATAGCATCGCCACCCTGCCTCGTTTGGTGTGAACGTGGCTGGTATAGTTTCCTTTACAAATCAGCCTACAGAAGAAATGTGTAAACAATAACACGGGTAGCGCCTCTTAATGTATTAGGTGGCCCATTGTCTCCGCAGGAAGCCGTAAACCAAGATTGATTGTTAGAACTGTGTAAACTGTTGCCATTTCGTGTTCCTTTGTATAATTACTCCCCGCTTGTCATCGCGTGAACATATTGTTGATATTTCTCTGTGATATATTGTTTTTGAAGAATTGTATATCCTATGAATGTTATGTACATCATTTGGACTAGCATAAGCCGTAACAAGTATGTTTTATCAGGCGCCATAACCACCGAATCTATCTAACTTCAGACCATTAATCGTTCTTCGCCTTCCCGAAGTTACAAGATGGATCAACTGTCAGAGCAAGCATATGTTGATGTGTCTTGATGATTATTATGATTGATAACTAATGTGATCTAATTCATAACACAACAACTAATATTTGAATCAGATTTGTCTTGAAATATATTGTACATCTGATTTGAAACTCTTTGCGTTCCAAATCATTCATAGATTTATACATTAGATAAAGACATATATATGTATATATATATACATATATATATATATATATATATATATATATATATATATATAAGTGTTTCCGTTGTTGGCTATACCAGTGACAATATATAATGGATACAATTTGCTTAACTTAATGTATATGACCCAGTAATCCACGCTCCTTAAGTGTACCAGCTCCTTGACTGCCAAGCATTTACCTCCTTGACCCGCCAATTACCGCTTCCCTTTGCGTAGTTTCGAGTTTCCTCTGAGCATTATGGTTTACACACGTTTTTAAGGTAAGCGCCTTTGGGAATAGCAGAACTCAAGGATAAATTGATCGTGAGAACTTACCTTTGGGATATAACTGATCTTATGACTTTTAATTACTTTAAATCAAATTAATCACAAGACATTTGTTTAGGGAATATGGAACCTCACCTTTAATTGATCGTATGAACTTTTAATCACTTTTAATTAATCCGATCGGAAGACATAATTACCGAGAGAACCTCCCGCCCTGTAGCTAACGGTCAATGATACGATATAACAAGAAGCCCCAAAGAAAATGCTGT
>BOPN01002004.1:82500-92500 GCA_017312705.2 Penaeus japonicus | reverse complement strand
CTTTGACTAGAACAGATTTCAAATGACTAATGATAATTAGCTTAAAAGTGAAACTAGAAAGATATGAATATAAGTTTTTTCTTCATTCTTGTGCACCGTTGCAAGAAATGTTATATTGTACATCATATATACATAATCCACTGTTAATGGTATAGGCTTTACATTTTACTACCCACATAAATGTAATGGCCACTTGAACTTCTATGTGTGTCCTTTGGTGCAATTGCCTTTATCAACAACTCAAAGCTATGAAAGTCCTTCATACGCTTAAATGATTAATATTGCGCACTTGTATCACATGTCTTCAAAATTATTAATCTAAAAATTATCTATCTGTATTACATATTTACATGATGACTACAAAATCAAAAAGCCTCTGACATACATGCAGTTTTGTTGTGTATTAACTACATGGCTACCTCCGTACAGTCAGATGGTAGAGGGTGGGAATAAATACGTATGTGTATATATATACATATATATACATATATATATATATATATATATATATATATATATATATATATATATATGTATATATATACATACATATATATATATATATTATTTATATATATATATATATATAATATATATATTATATATATAATATATATATATGTATATATATATGTATATAAATTATAAACAAAAATTATAAACATTCGAGTGAAAAATATAGTTCAGTTCAGTTCAGAGAGATTTGCGAAGGCTTTCCTTCGCCCGGGCTATATGCACGAGGCGGCCCGGCCTCTGCCAGCTATGAGTGCTGTGTGAAAAATATATATATATATGTAATTATATAAAACGTTTACTGCTGATTTCCTGCCAAGTAAGGATATATGTAAAAGAGAACTGCAGGTAATGACAATATAGTCCAATATTATGATAATCACAATAACTATTACTTGTTATTATTATTATCATTGCTTGCAAAATAGCTCACGTTTATATATTGATAAAGATCATTCAAATAATCTGAATGATTTTACTTATTAAGATCATTATTAAGATGACTGAATAAAGAAATATGAACAATAGACCAATTAAGAATGGAAATCAAAATAATAGCAAAGATAAAAGGGACAAAAAGTCTATGATAAAAAGGAAAAAAATCCAATACTAAAATTAACCTAATGACTAATATTTGTTGAACATGAGCAGCTTAATTACATTTAATATCCTTATTAACAATAAATCAAATAGCGTGAATGATTTTATTTACAATTATTAAGATGGTTCAATCAAGATATTGAAACAACAGACCAATTAAGAATGGAAATCAAAGGAAAAAGAGAGATAAAAGTGACAAAAAGTCCATAATAAAAGAGCTGGAGATATAAAAGGCCCGATTTTTGAATATTATCTTAGATCTCGGTGGTACAGTCGGCAAAGCATCTAACTCTCTTTTCAATAGACCAATCAGGAATGGAAATAGTAAAAGGAAAGGTAAAATGGACGAAAAAGCCTACAATAAAAGAGTTGGCGATATATAAGGCCCGTTTTTCGAGTACTATCTTAGATCTCGGTGGTACAGTCGGCATAGCTTCTAATCTCTTTTCAATAGACCAATTAGGAATGGAAATAGTAAAAGGAAACGTAATTTGACAAAAAAAGGCCTATAATAAAAGAGTTTATTTATTTGATTTCTAAATAATAGCAAATTTAGTCTAAAACTACTTGGGTAATAAAAAAGTAAAATCAAAGATTATCATCAGATGAATTGTTTCGCAAGGATGTTATTTCAAAAAAACAGAAGAGAAAAAAATAGAAAGATGAATATAAAAGAAAACGCATCAGTTCTTGAAACTAGTAAAAGTGATTATTACAACTATTAGGCTTTCGTGTTTAGATAAAAGTCAATTGATACCTTGGAAAAAGTGGCTTAATATATCAATCATTGCCTGTATTTTAAGGCTGCATTTCCACCAAGCAAGTCTCGTCACGTCTCGTCGCGTCGCGTCGCGTCTCGTCACGGATAGGGTTGGACCCATTTTTTCATCAGTCACGGCTCGTCAGCGGTGGTGTGAACATCATGAAAATCGAACTATATATAAATACATATAAATATGTACATACACTCACACACATACATAAAAACACACACACTCATATGTAAACATATAATCTTAATTGTGAACTTAATGAGCAAACATGTTTCTTGTGAAGAAAAAAAGAGAAAAAAAAAGTTTATTCCCCAGATGTAATCTTGGAAGCTTATACATATACTCAAAATAATATCAATCATGGGGAATACTAAACCAAAACAATATGAAAAACACAATCATTTCCACTAAACCAATTACATGTCAAAAAAAAATAATAATAAATAAAATAAAACAGAATAATACTAATAAAAAAATATATATTAATAAAAGAAAATACAATCAAATACAACTGATTGATACAATCAAACCTACAAATATGAGAATTGCCCTAACATTCCACGTCATTGCTTAGACCCAAAAAGAGTACATATCACAAGCAACTAACAAGTATTCCTCAAGCAATTCTATATCAGCAAAAAAATGCAAAAAAAAAATGCATATTCTTACACTCAAAATATTAATAAAAAAGAGATCTGCACACATCAATAGTGGTTTGCAAAAGTAGGTGGAAATGAGTACAACTATAACGGGGTTCACATAAGAACCTACAAACCTAACCCTTGGTTTTACGGCAATATGGAGACACTTGAAATGAATAGTTTACATAGATTTTTTTTTTTTTCTTAAGTTCATAGTTATAAAAAAGTACCTTATGAGTTAATATTCCCTTAAAACTAAATTCTTACATGATATATACTTTACTGACCAATCTTTAATTAGATCACATTTGATATTAAAAGCTAAGCTGTCATGCCTCAAATTCATGGCTAAAGAATAAGAAAAGATGAAAGACAAAAAAAAAATAATAATAAATAAATATAAAGCCAACAACAACAACAATAATAATAATAATAATGAAAAAACAGCAATAATCATAACAGTAAAAGTTTGTAATTCCAGAGCTGCAAACTGGAATGTGTGAACAAATTTTTAGTCTTTCCTGACTACAGTTACCTAATTTGATAATGTTATACAACTGCTTGTTGAACGTAATCAGGATAACAACCAAACAATAATTTGTGGAAATAAAATGGCTAATAAAGAAGACTAAAAAGTAATAATACTTATGACATTAATACTAACAAATTTGTTCATCATAATCATCATTATTATAAATTCCAGAACCAGGACATCTAAATATACGATGCCAATTAAGTAGCAAGAGTATTATCAAAATGAATAGTGCATGGAATAGTAGTAGAAGTAATAGTAATATTAGTAGTAGTAATTATAGTAATAGTAACAGTAATAGTAGTGGTAGTAGAAAAAGATAAAGAAGAGGAAGTAGTTGTTGTAATAAATAATAATAATAATAATACCAATAATAATAATAATAATATAAACACACAAGGAGCAACAGCTACATTGGAATGATGGTGAAAGTAATAATAATAATAATAATAATTAAAAAAAATAGATAAGAAAACAAATACATTAATCAAGATAAGAATTAAGATGTTGATGATGACAATAATTATAATAAAAACCATAACATTATGAATATTCATCAAACATATGAGTCAATAATTGTATTAAAAAAAAAAAAAATCATATTAACAATAAACAAGGAATACCGTTAATTATGATCATATTTTCAATTTAAAAAATCCATACTTACATTAATATGATAACAGTTACAAGATCTGGAATTACAATTGTGATTCCCATAATAAATATCAAACATATAATACTTCTCATCATTTTTATCATTACAGTTGTAGTTAATAACATTGCTATTTCATCATAATTATTAGACAATCAATGTTTGACCTGCAACAATAACTTATAATGTGATACACAGTGACAATTTAAACTGTTATGAAACTACAATTCTCATATTTGTTCAACCTAAGCTGACAAGAGATAAGCACCAGTTTGCACTTAAAGAGTACATTGTTCAGAGACTGCCATTTGTAAAACAACTGGCAATGAAAAATATATGAAATGAGGAAGAGGAAGAAAAAGAACGTGAAAAAAGTGAATGACAGAGATAGAGAAAGAAAGAGAAACAAGAAAGGGAAATGCATATTCTTAAAAAAAAAGACAAAAATATAGTGTAATGCTTTACACAAAAAAACAAAAACAAAATTAATTTAGGGAAATTCCTTCTAACCATGAGGAGAGATCTGCAGTGCCCTCAACATCTAAAACAACCTCAGGTGGAGTGTCGGGCACACACAATGTCTGTGCAGCTTCTCGTCCAGACAAGTATGCTCCATGTACTGTTGAGTAGAAGCTTGGGTGACAGTGCTCTCCAGCAAATAGCACTGCAGGCTGTGAGAAGACAAAACTTTTTACTATACTGCTAACAACATACAATAACAATATATCATTAAGATATTTATACACTTCCCGATTATCTAATTTGCTTTTCTCATTCAAACTGATATGGATTTATATACTATAAATTGTTTGGTACCACTAAAGTTTGCAATTTATGAGTTTGAAATACCTGAACTTTCAATATATCTAATGCAAAAAAAAGGGTATCTAGAATACTTCATATGATTCTATATATACATATACATACATATATATATATATATATATATATATATATATATATATATATATATTATATATATATATATATACATATATATATATATATATACATATATATATATATATATATATATATATATATATATATATATATATATATATATATATATATATATGTATATATATATATATACATATATATAAATATATATATATATATATATATATATATATATATATATATATATATATATATATATATATATATATATATATATATATATATATATATATATATATATATATATATATATATATATATATATATATATATAAAATATATACATATATATATATATATATATATATACATATATATATATATATATATATATATATATATATATATATATATATATATATATATATACATATATATATATATATATATATATATATATAAAACACATATTATCATATTACAATAATACCCTAATATTATTATTTATTACAACATAATAAATCCTTAATATTAAATATAAATAAACATGTAATTAGTTAGGTTTATAAATTTACACTTTCTTTACCTAATAATAAAGCTATATTATCGATTAGTATCGCAATATAGACAAGGATAAGAATCCCATGGATTTACTTACATATTAATAATACTATATTATTGACTAGTATAACACTCATCAGGAAATAATTATCTCTAAGTAACGGCTATAAGCGGCAGCAATAATGTGCATACTGCCATTTGCATATATATATATATATATATATATAAATTTTGTTGTGCAATAAAGACACATGTGCATAAGCAATCCATGAATTTGTGTCTATACTTATATTTGTCAATCTATATATGATCATAATGCAGGTATATAATTTGGGTTGCAATGTAGGTTGCTTTACTTAGCTAATACAAATGTTATAAAAATCTTTTCAACGTCTAAAATGTGCATTAACACAACCAATATGTTTCGTATTTTTGTCTGCATGTGTTTTCAGAAATACATTTCCCAATTTTTAAATTCATTTCATCAAATTTTACAAGTAATGTTGAATGTAAAAAAAAAAAAAGCCAAACGAATAGTTGCCCTGAAATGGTCCTAAGCAATTTTTGGACCATATAGATATGTAATTCTGATCCAGCAGATATGGTATTAAATAATAACAACAGCAATGTGCCTGGCAGTAGAATATAGTCTAGTATAACAATTATTAACAACAATTAGTATAACAATTATTCAATTCCTTAAATTTGTGTCAAATGTCAATATCAAAACTTAACCCTTTCCCGACGGGGCACTCGCTACGCGAAGACCCCTATGCCGGGCGATTGCAATATTGCATTGAAATCGTCACACTGGCATGACGCTCCGGCATTGGGAGTTTGGCTGTGTCACACGGGTGTGACGCACCGTCGTCATATGGTTAACAGTCAAAGGAATTACCTGAATTTATTATTCTCCTTCAATCACAGCCATTTAAAAAACAATAATTTTATTTCTATCATACATGCGAGCATATAATGCATCAACATGGGAAATCCAATCAAATTTGCAGATAATTTTTTCTTACAAAAGCAAATTACTGATGTCTGGTTATAACTTATAGAACAGCATTTGATTGAAATGACATAATAGGTTAGGATTCCTAGGTAAAGTACAATATGGCCCATGAATTAACCACATTCTTTTCTTTAACCCATTCACACCGATTGATGTCCTATCATGTGGCCAAAAAATATTCCTGAACCCGGGTGACGTCCTGAGACATCGTGCATTTTCTCACTGAGTTCCAGGCAGGGCAGTTGTGATGTGCTGAATTGTCAGCAACAGAACACCAGATTGGTCTTAACGGAATGCGAGTTTAGGCCTACGCGGTAGCCTCCCGGAAATGTATCGCGTGCCAGGGATCACTGACCCGGAGGATTTGGGTTAATAGAATCATTTTTCATAATTTCTTAGACTTGTTACTTTAGTTTAGGTGTTTGAATGTCATAAAATGTGATATGATGTTCAAAAAATGATGTCACGGAAAACTACGTGATATTGATGACATCATAGTAATTTCTGCTTCTGATTGGTTGAATAAAAAGATCTGAATTGAAAAACTATTGTAAAATCAAATGTGCTTGGAAAGGAATAAACTAAAATAAAAAATTACTAATGTAATACTATTTCTAATTTGTCGATTACACGTGGTATCACACCACGTCACGTAACGAGGTACATGTACATACTTGTGTATACATGCATGATTATTCATATTGTTCTTCTTTTCATTTTGAAAGAAAAAAAAAAAAGATAAGTATAAAACATCTTTTTTGATATCCCACTAAAAGATTGATTCCACTTTCCATTGGTATTATCATATAGAAGTGAAGAATATTGGCAAAGTTCAATAAAATAACACTAGAAAAGCATTGCTGTAACATGTTTTTCGACTGAATTACTCCTCTGAACATGGCAATATTTTTATATGCCTTTATATTGTAGATGCAATCATGCACACCATTATGATAGGGTGGATGAAAAACGCTCTGAGGGGTACAGTGTGGCCCTGCACAGCAGTAAAACACCCTGGAACAAAGTTTCGCTTGCTTGTTATCTGCCAGGCGGGCGCAGGAGTAGTCAAAAATATGTCCCATTGTGAATGGGTTAACACTTATATTCAGCTAGCTATATTGTCGTGTGATAAACATATAATAAATAGTGATAGACCAATTACTCATGTAATAAAACCATAAAAAAAGTTACAAAAAAAATTAACAAACATCATAAAGCAAAACTGACTGCTAACTTACCTTGCTGCAGGTTGGTTGCATATACAGTGGATGTGCAATATTTGTAATGTCAACCTGAGAGGCCCCTACACCCACTGCTGTGTATGAACCGCGTGTATAAGGCTGTGACCACCAAGTAGTACTGAAAAAAAATGTATTACACCCCAATGAAATCATCATAAAAAAATGGAAGTATGGACATAACTGTAATATAAATACTAATCAGCTTAGACTTATTAATAATAAGAATTTGTAGGTTAATCATTTCAGTCTTTGTTAGTCCTTTACCATCAGAGTGCAGATTTATCCTTTTATAAATATTTTTTATCTCACATGTAAAATCAACAAATGCTTCCTCAACATGAGAATTTTAAGGATACCAGTACAAAATCTAAAATGATAAAATGCAGAGAGATATGAAGATGATAATAAGGACACAGTATTAAAATCTGTACTATTGTGTGTCTGTCTGTGCCTGTGCATGCCAGAATGTATTGGTTTAAGCATCCAAACATGACCATGACAAGATTAAATAATAATAATTTACCCAAATTGGGTGGATGGTAAATGGAGGGCAAGTGAAAGGCAAGAAGTAATACCAATAACCATGAAAACATGAAAAGTCATATAACATTTCATGTTCTACTTTTTACTACTATATCATGTTAAGTGGTTAATTCTTTCTATCCTAGGCACCCTCAAACTTGATGGCATTAGTGACAGAGTATGGTCACTGTACTGATATTAGCTGATAATAGGTCAATCAAAATTGGTGATACTAAAATGTCTCCCTCCCTGCTCCACCCAGACACTCTGCAACTGAAATGTGGAACAAATATAAATGCAACAAAATGTACATAATACAATAAAAATATTCTCCCATCCCCTTTGCAAAAGCCATCCCCCAAAACAAGCCATAATTCTTACTACTTATTTTGATCCATAGAACTAAAAACAAAGTCATTTGCAATGCAGCATGCAATTTTTACTTACTTGATACACCTCTTTGGCTTTGGTATGAAGGGATCATTGAGAAACTGCCTAAGGATAGCAGTGCACTTCTCTGACACCACATCAAATGGCAGTGTTTCCATGTATTTAGCTTCATCTCCTGAAATCCATGCAAGGAGCAATGTCTCAGTGACCTTTGAAAAAGAATAGATCTTCTTGAACCACCTCTCATTGATGGGTTCATTGGTGTCTATGGGGTCCCACAGACACAGCACTTCTGTGAGTCCAGGGTTGAGAAAAGGTCTCTCATATTCTAAGTAGATTTTGTCCACAACACCAAAGCACAACCTGTTTATAGAGTCCATTTTATATTCAGGGAGTGGGGGGTCAAACATTGTCTTTCCATTTTCCTTCAATACACCTAATGGAACTGTGCAAATTACATGATCTGTGTAAAACTTTTTCCCATTTTGGCAAATCACCTCCACCTTTGCTCTAGCCTTTCTTGATGGAGATGCAGTTGGTTGTCTACCACTTGTTCCACTTTCTGATACTAGGTATTCTGAATTTTCTTCACCCTTATTTGTAAGGTCTTGCCCAAGCCCTGAGTCAGTTGTACTGAAGCCATTTAGAGGGGGTTTCCATCTCACTGATACCACAGGATGACCTTTAAGTAACTTCTCTCCCTCAATATCTTTTGTTAGTGGCCCCAGGATGCTGCTGTAGCCACCAGGTAGTACAACATTCCCTCCTGGAAGCTCAGTGTAACTGCCAATTTCCATGAGGTCTATTTCTTCCATTGCATTACAACCACTAATGCATGTTTCTCTGTTGAGGAGGTAGTTGAAGATGAGGTTTCTGATGTGTCTCTCATGCTCAGGAAACTGCTCAAGGTAAATGGATATCTCCAACCTTATGTGGGCCCCTACACTCTCAATACCATCAGGAGGAATATATTTACACAAAAAATATTCCTCACAGCGCTTGAAGAACCAAAAGTAGGCATCATAGATTTCCTGAAAGGTAAAAATATATGCTTATTAAAGCTGCCTACTCACTTATATACCAATAAAATTTTATATTCACTGATCATTACCAACTACTGGTATCAAAAAACTGCTTAACAAAAACATTGCAAAATGTAATGAAACATATTCCAATATTCACCCAATGTGGATGGGGGTCTGAGCAAACTAAATGGCTATCAAGACGGGATATTTCTAGTACTACAGGCCCCAGCTAGAAATCAGAGGGGCAGGGGAAATGTTTTCTCTGAGAGAGAATTTTCTCTTTAAATCTTCCCAAAACAAGGGTTTTGGGAAAGGTGTACCTCTGAAACTAGCACCGTGAAGATCATAAAACTTTACGACTGTGAGCGCGCTTCAACAGTGAGCAGTTTCCAATGCCGCATCATATATGTAACAACGCCTGTGTTATAGGCATATCCAGAGCCATCATGTGTGTCATGACACCTGTCCACAATGGGTTCATATGACATTGCATTTTGCTAAAAAGAAATCTCGCCATACCTGCACTATATGAAAAGGGACTCTTCGGCCATCAGGAAGTGTTGCCACAACATTGTGAGGTTTATTATCCTGGATGATATTCACCAATCCATTTGCCGATGCCAATTCATATA
>BOPN01002004.1:70000-75000 GCA_017312705.2 Penaeus japonicus | reverse complement strand
TTTACGTTTTTGTTCTTTTCAACCTTCCATTTAGCATTCATTTGTGTGATTAAATCAAGATTACAAGATAATAATAAACAATACAGAGAAATAATTATTACAATGAAATATTGATCTCTGACTCTAGAAACCGCCGTGTCGTATGAGGTTATGTCTGACTTGTGACACTTTGAATAAGACAGTTTTGGCAATGTACCTAGATTAATTATAAAAAAAACAGACCTAACAGCCTTCATGATTTGGGACTCATTTTAAAATCTACTCTGCCACCGTCAAAGAGTTTCGAGTATTATGACGTATATTTTTATAATCCCTAAGATGGATTCAGTATAGTAAGCGTGGATCCGTAATGGAATCAAGTAAGGTTATATAACATCCAGTCGATAGTCACTTGTGGCACCTGTCGGTTTTGATAGTTGGCATTTTATTTAAATGATTGTTTTAAGGAAAAAAATCAACTAAATATTCATTCTTAATGCTTCTAATAATAACCCTTATAAAGCTAAGCATTTTGTTTAAAACAGCAAAACAAGAGATCACAAAGCAGTCTTAAGACCCGCGGTGACCCGGTGCATAACTTGTGACGTTTAGGGTCACTGCACGGGAAGACTTGAAGTTCAATGACCTTGTGCAAGATCAGGTCACCTGACTGACTCACGACGCTCACATAATGTCATATATAATTTCAATTATGTAGAAGCTTGGCATGTAGAATACTCTTCTAATTTTTTATTTATTATTATTTTTTTAAATATAAAATCTGCATTATTGCTTGTGACTACCGCAGATGAATAATTGAATGGTCTATTCCAGTGATTTATTTTGTTTTATTCATACAAATATGCAACAGATCTTTGTATATTTTTTTTTTACAGAATCTACCTAATATCCTATTGGTATTTTTCAATTGCCAAAGTCTCAAAGATCAATTTGCGTTATCGTAAATCATCATCCATTTCATTCTTATCAAACCATCACCATTAAGGTAATTTACCAACGGGAGTAATTAATATCATATGAAATAAGTCAAGAACTCATGACCTTGCATAACCCCAGATGATCTCTTCCGTGGACCTGATGTCGGTCCCTTCCGGCCTGGTTTCTCATCGTCGAGCGATAAAAACCCTTCTTGAGCTGGCGTACCACAGCACTTCTTCACTTCCACGACTAGAGGAGGTATCTACTGAAGGATCTGAAATGTCACGTGTTCAGGCCAAATGTAGTCCTGAGGTAAGGAGAGAATAGCTCAATATATTCATATATGTTTATTGTATCAGTGTACTTTACTCGTCCGCCCCTATTTCGTTACAATATCTTATTTCTTAATCCTTATTTTCATAAATAGGGATTAAAGAGGAAATATCATAGTAAAAGTATCTATATTGATACAGCAATTTTGTTTACAGTAATGATGAGGGCTTTTGTCATATAATGTATACCAACAATCCTTTTCAGTTTCATGGTATTATTGCCACCTTTTCAGGAGCAAGAAAATATATCAATAGCCAGTGATGATGCCGAGATCAGCCTCGTGCTTCCCGACGAAGAGGACTGCTTCATGACGCCTCTCAACGCTGACGGCGAGACCACGCGGAAGACCCCAGCCCGTAAGAGAACAAGACTATTTACCGACGCCGACGACGAAGGGGTGACGCCGGCGGCCAAGAGGAGGAAGCAAACGCAAGATGAAGAAATGCACGAGTTACTGGCCGCCGCGCTACGAAATTTCACAGCAGCCGATGACAAGTTCGGCCACTTCGGTTCCTACATAGCTTCCCTGTGCACGCGGCTTGAAGAGACTCAATCGAAGCTGGAAGCTCTCGGAGAACCACCGAGGATGCATCTTCTCGAAGTGAAAGAGAAGGCGATTAGTTTCTTCAACCGACAGATTCTGGAGAATTTGGAAAGGATTCGCAGACTGGGAGGAAGTGTAGCGTAGCCACTGGAGTCCCATGCATGTGTTTTGGCTTTTCAGTTTTGTAGTGTAAAAATATATGTGAAAATCAAACGTTCGTAATTTTTTTAAAAATTATGTTTGTCATTAATTACTTTGATGTACAATATGTAGCTTTTCTGAAGTTCAGTAAAATTGTTGCTTACTTTGACGTTTGGTATCCATTTCTGTCCCACATAACAGAGTTTTCTTAATTTTACATCTGCAATGGAACCATGCAAAATACCTATCGTAAGGAAGAAGCCCCTCTTGTATATTTACGTTTTCTATAAACTCGATTAAACACTGGTTTTCTTTAAATACCGTAATGTCAGGGTATACTAATATATATATACATGGCAACATACACACACACACACACACACACACACACACACACACACACACACACACACACACACACACACACACACACACATATATATATATATATATATATGTATATATATATATGTATATGTATATGTATATGTATATACATGTATGTAACAGAGAGGGAAGAGAATGAGTGAAAGAGCGAGAGAGAAAGAGAGAGACTCGACGACAAAACGCCCTTAAAAGATGAAAAGCAAGCAAACACGGAATCTGACAAACGAACGAGCATTCACTCTACAGCTCTTACTGGATTGACTATACGTGATCACGTACGCGACGAGATGGCAGACGATGCAGTAGAGGAAACGGAAGCCTATTCCTACGTTGAAATCTTAAGCAACAAGAACAGTATTATCTTCAAGGATCTTTTCACTAAACTGTTGCACCACCGAGACGGAACATCACGATGCCCGAAATCTTACGAAAACAAACAAAGCCTCAAGCCGGGACGTCGCAGTAAGCGTCGAAACCACAGGAACGATTCACCGTTAAATCGACCTCATGATATATACGATTTCATGTCTCCCCATACTCAACATAACTTCAAATGTTGCGGTCCCATTCTACGATCACACTACCTTAATCAGTGATACTCCAATAATTCTTTATGGAATATCTGAATGAAATATATCTGCAGCCCTCTGTCTTATATATATACAGTATGTATGATTTTATGTGCATATGTATATTTTCATGTATGTATGTATGCATGTAAATTCTATGTTTGTATGTGTGTGTGTATGTAAATTCTATGTTTGTATGTGTGTATGTATGTAAATTCTATGTATGTGTGTATATATTTATATTCTCTGTTTGTGACGAAACCTTCAGTTACTCAGTTCAGTTCAGTTCAGAGAGATTTGCGAAGACGTCGCTTCGCCCGGGCTATATGCACGAGGCGGCCAGTTACTGTCATGGCCTAATGCTGCTTATGCAGGATTCATGCAAAGCACGCCGTTCCAATGTGATCTATGATTCACACGTCATTCCCCTGAGGCGAGGATGCAATGATGGGCTTTTATCCTTTCATGAAGATGCCGACGGGTTTCTCTGATATCTTGTATATAGTGGCAAGCTTTTGGCATTTAGCTGAGCTGGATTCAGTGAAATATTCATCGCGTATGATTGTTTTCTTCTAATCGCTAGTCTCCGTCTTCATTTGTCTTTCTGGTGGTCTCTTCTCTTTTTTTCATTTCCCCTCCCTCTCTCTCTCATTTTCTCTCTCTCTCTCTCTCTCTCTCTCTCTCTCTCTCTCTCTCTCCCCCCTCTCTCTCTCTCTCTCTCTCTCTCTCTCTCTCTCTCTCTCTCTCTCTCTCTCTCTCTCTCTCTCTCTCTCTCTCTCTCTCTCTCTCTCTCTCTCTCTCTCTCTCTCTCTCTCTCTCCCTCTGCATTTTTCTTCCCCCTCTCTCTCTCCCTCTATCTCTTCCCCCCCCCCTCTCTCTCTGTCTTTTTCTCCCCCCCCCCTCTCTCTCTCTCTCTCTATCTCATCCCCCCCTCCCGCTCTCTCTGTCTCTCTCTCTCTCTCAACCCCCTGCCCGTGTCACTCTCGACTGGATCTCAAGCATCTTCTCCCTCCCCCCCCCTCCCTTCTCCCTTCCCCTCGCCCTTCTACCTTATATATTCAGTCACCTGCATTCGAGACTCTATATTGCTCTCCGACATGCTGGTCGCTACATCGCCAGCGCAAAGGTAGACGGAAACGTGTGTGCGTGTATCTGCGTATGGGGTGTGTGTGTGGTGGTGGGGGGGGGGGGGGGGTGAGTGTGTGTATGCGCGCGTGCATATGTACCGTTTATTGTACGCGTGTGCATATGCGTGTTCGTGTGCAGATGCATGCATGCACATATGTATACGTGTGAGTGTGTATATACATGCATGTGCGTATTAGTGTACGTATGTGTGTACGTGTGTGTGGGTGTGTCTATGTATTTACATATGCTTTGTTTTCGGTGAGTATCTCCATGCATCTATTTATATACACAGTTTCAAACGAAAAGATAAAGACACTCAAACTTTCCTTGCAGGATACGGGATGAACCAGAAGGGGCGCCGAGCAAGCACCTCCTCACGATGGTCTTGCTCCTATGGTTGTATCCCTACGGTGAGTCGCAGTTGGTCAGCATGGAGGTATTTAACTGCACATGCTTTTGATTCATGTTTTTTTTCATCCTCTTTGTTCACGGTCCGGAAAATAAAGATTAGCTTAATTTTCATTGTATCAATAATTCATACCAGAAAAAAAATCTGATATGATAAATGTAGCCTTTTTCTTGAAGTTTATATTATGCTATCATGTTGTTATTGTTTCTCTGTCTTCTGGAAAATCAGAGTCTGGCAGACCACACTACGAGCAGCACTGCTTACAAACTATGTGAAGCTTAAGGGATTCCGGTTCTTCAAAGAGAAAAAAAATAACTTTTTGCAGATGAATTACACTGCATTTTTTTCAGTCTCGGGTGAGCCAGTGAGGGACAACATCAGCCATTCCAGTTACCATCACTATGGGTTTGGACACGTAAGTAAAAGGAAGGAAAGAGAGAGAGAGAAAATGAGATAACGATAGGAAGAAGACGAAGCCGATGAATAATTATAATGGTAAGAGGACGGCAGAGGAGGAGGAGGGGAAGAGGAAGAAGAAGAGGAGTAGGAAGAGGAGGAGGAGGGGAAGAGG
>BOPN01002004.1:52500-55000 GCA_017312705.2 Penaeus japonicus | reverse complement strand
TTATTACAATGATAATACTAATGATAACAGTGATAGTGATGATAAAAAAATAGTGACTGATAATGATAATCATAATAATGCTAATGCTAATGTAAGCAATAACGATAATGATAATCAAACCAATAATAATGATAATAATGATGATGGCAATCATGATAATAACAATAACAACAATGCTACTACAGGTACTACCACTATTACTACTAGTACAACTGACATTACAAGATTACTACTAGTACAACTGACATTACTAACAAAGATGATAACGATACCGATAAAAATAACAGCAATAACAATTCCAATCATCATTATCATCACCATCACTTATCATCATCACCATCCGCCGCCCAGACTCCTTCGCATCACGGAAGCCGGCCTGATTGACAAGTGGCGAAGGGAACAGATCATCAAGCTACGTCAAGGAGGAGCTTCTGGGAGTGGGAGGAGCTCGAGGGCGACGGGTCCGAGCGCCCTGACTATCACCCACCTTCAAGGCGCCTTTTTCCTCTACGTTATAGGTTTCTTCGTCTCCGTCTCCGTGCTCATCGGGGAGAAGCTCGTGGTCGGCGGGAGTAAGCGGGTGTTGGCGTGAGAGGGTGTGAGGCGCGGGGTTGGGGTTGGGGTTGGGGTTGGGAGGGGGGGGGGGGGGGGGGGGGCGTGTGATGTAATGCGGTTTTTGGGAAGGATTTTGGGGATGGCTAGTAGGGAAATGTTTAATAGAGGGATATTGTAATAGGATATTGTGAATTGGTGTATTCCAGAGAGAGCAGAAATAGTGATGATGGTATTCAGTAATGGCATTATAAATGTTTGACTGCAATATCTTAGACAGTGAAATGCAATGAAATTATCTAATCCACTAGAAACACTTCTAACACTTTCGTAAAGAATTATTCAGCAAAACCATGAACACGGATTTTTTTTCCAGTCTTAAATACCGTGCGCAATAAGATGTAACACTTAATCTTGAGGTCATTATTAGATTCGAAAAAATACACAGTAGCAAATAGTTCAAACGGAAAAGAAAAAGAGATAGGGCCATGGATGTTAAGTCATTCGTAATTTTAGTGCACTGATAGGTTACATACTAACGACCCGCATTAAAAAAACTCTTGGTGGGTTTATTATACTCTTGGCCTTCTAAGAGTAAGAAAAAAAAAAAAAAAATTGGAAGCAATATTCATTGACAGCATGTCAGTTTTAGATGTAATATCTGTCTAAGGGTTTGAGTAGCGTTCATAACTTGAACAAAAAATAACACTAAACACAATCTGATTCCGAAAGGAGATTCGCAAAGTAGTATGAATTCAACCCGCATTTATGTCATGTACGAATATAATATACACTTCAATATCATCTTCGCTAATGCACTTCCAATCCTATGCCCTGAAAACAACTAAGGATTTCTTTTGGCTATTGAAATTGTTCTGGCATCTGATGGATACCTGATATTTTGTTAGAACCATTACATTGTGTACCAGCCGTGCACAGCAACGAGAAAAAATATTAGTAGTCGAATATGTTTGTTGAAATAAATGTCTGCATGAATCGTTGAATCATTTGGCCTATCTACAGAATGGATGACTGTGACATGTATTTGCAATGCCGCCACAGTGCAAATGCATCCGTGCTCTAATCAGTTTGAAAAGCGATAATCTTGAAATAATGATATTGTTTATACTATTGCTAATTATGAAAACCTGCTGTATAATGCTACAAATCTTTGTGTATCTCTGTTTGTATAGTTGCTCGGTGCAGTGTCGAGTGAAAGTACACTGTGGTGTATAGTGAATACGCACACACACACCTATCTATCCACTCACCTACCCAACAACCTATCTATCTGTCTATATATGTATCTATGTATGCATAGGAACACGGAAACATATACTACCCATTTATCTTCCTGCAACCTGCCTCACTCGGAGAGAGGGTTATGTAAGAAGGATTTCCTGCTTGAGCGTCATCACCAAGGCAGCTGACAGTTATGTCATACTCTTTAAGGCGCTGTGCTTGTTTCTTCTTCCTAGCATGTGGTGGGAGGATGACTTGTATATTTCTACATTCATATACATATGCAGTCACACACACACATTCAGACATGTAAGTGTATATGTAATGTGTGTATATATGTATACATATGACATATATATATATATATATATATATATATATATATATATATATATATATATATATATATATATATAATATATATATATATGTGTGTATATATATATATATATATATATATATATATATATATATATGTATATATATATATATATATATATGTATATATATACATACATATATATATATATATATATATATATATATATATATATATATATATATATATATATATATGTATATATGAAAGAGTATGGAATAATATATATATATGTATATATATATATATATATATATATATATATATATATATATATATATATATATATATGCATAAATATACATATATATATATATATATATATAT
>BOPN01002004.1:25000-27500 GCA_017312705.2 Penaeus japonicus | reverse complement strand
GCAATTTGTATGACCTGACCAGCTCAACTAGGTTGCCCTTCCTTTCAACCAAGACATTCAAGCGCCAGCTTTGAGAGCGCAAGGACGTCCTTGTACAGCGCTCTCATGTGCTCCTTGGCGGTCTAAAATTTTACACCTAGGATCCCCCGTTCTTGCTTGGCTACTGTTCCCCTCCGTCTGGACAAATCGGCTTCACACAATAAACAGGAAGAGCTCTTGACATCATCTGCTTGCACCGTAACAGCCTTTGAATAGCCTAGACCTTCAAATCTGAAACATTAGTAACGTTTGAACTTTGTTTTTTCTTTAGCAGAAAAGTGTCTGGCTGTACCACATTCTGTAATTGCATGAAGTCTAGGCAAACAGTTGCATGGGTTTTCTCTAAGATTCTGAAATATTTTAGGAATGCCTACGTGCGAGTGTGGGCATTTATTACCGAATGAAGATAGATTCTTGATCGTATATTCTTATTGCGATAATAAGCAATGGCTTCCAGATCAACATCCAGGGAGCGTATTATAATATATCCATTGTTTTCATCAATAGGAATCTTCGGGTGTCAGCTTCTTCCTGATCAATTTCATATTCAGGAACATGAAATAATTGGTCTCGAACCGGCAACAATGAGCTTGAAGTCAGTCAAGTTTCCAAGCAGAGGAGCAAATGGTTCAGCTGCCCATTTATGGTTGTGAAAGCAATCAGATTTGCTTTATTGCTTCCAGAGGAGGTGTTTGTTGCCTGCTTGATATAATCTTCATATTGATTTCCCTAGCATGACCTTTACAACAAGTGCACTCAGCATCTTATTCACTGACAGCTTTGGATACTGATCTCCCACTAAATCATCTGTGGAGGCAGATCTTTTAACAAACACTAAACCGAATATTTTATTTGCTAGCTGTGCAAACGTGACATGAACTCAAGCAATGGAATATAATAACACCTCAGAATAGACGATTTAAATATCAAACAAAGCCATTGTATAGCTTCTCCATTTTCCTTGTATATAAATATATGAGCAATATCACTACGAGCAATGCAAACCCACTAATGATATAACAATATATGTTGGTCATCATATGAGGAGGTTGCACTTGAATGAACAGAGAGGTCATGATACAAAATATAATGGATGATAATTTGTCAGTTGTTTTTTTATGTATTTCCCTCCTTTTGATTATATTTATGGTGAGGACTATATACGATTATAGCAATGCCCACAAGGGAGTTGTGAGCAGCCATTGCCGAAAGCGATTTCAAATTTTGTTTCATAGGCCTTTTTTTAACAATCAGACGTGCAATGATAGAGACTGGCAATGATTAAAAAAACTAAAAGAGGGATGCAATAACGTGGCTAGAAAGGGAAGAAAATGAAAGAAAGGAAGAGGAAGAAGAAAACAAACAAACAAGAGGAATAAGAAGAAAGAGAAGAGGAATAGATAAGAAGACAAGAGGAATAGATAAGAAAAGAAGAGGAATAGATAAGAAGAGCAGAGGAATAAGAAGAAAGACTAGAGGAAAAGGGAGAAAAAGAAGAGAAATATTTAAGAAAAAAGACAAGAAAAAGAAAAAGAGTAGTAAAAAAAAAAAAAAAAAAAAAAAAAAAAAAAAAAAAAAAAAAAAAAAAAAAAAAAAAAAAAAAAAAGGAATATGAAGAAATAAGGAACAAAAAACAAGAAGGACAGTGAACCAAAGAAAATAAATCAAGAATTCAAAGAAAGGAATAACAACAACAACAATAATAATAATAATAAAAACTAAATATAATAGAACTGCATATTCCTCCACGGGATAGACTGAGAAAAAAATACACCTCTTCCTGCCTCGTGTGCTTACGATTGGAAGGCCAAGGACGTTCCCGCAATGTGATAAACGCGTCTCCACATTTTAATGGGCTTCTTCGCCTTCCTTGTCTTCGTTTATCTTCTTCTCCTTCTGGTTCGTTCTTCGTATTTTGCTTCCTCCTTTTCTTCTTTTTCTTCTTCTTGTTCGTCTTCGTATTTTGGTTCTTCTTGTTTGTCTCCGTATTTTGCTATCTTCTTCTCTTCTTTTTCTTCTTCTTGTTCGTTCTTCGTATTTTGATTCCTCCTTCTCTTCTTTTTCTTCTTCTTGTTCGTCTTCGTATTTTGATTCCTCCTTCTCTTCTTTTTCTTCTTGTTAGTTCTTCGTATTTCCGTTCCTCCTTCTCTTCTTTTTCTTTTTTTTTGTTCGTCTTCGTATTTTGCTTCCTCCTCCTCTTCTTTTTCTTCCTCTTGTTCGTTCTTCGTATTTTGATTCATCCTTCTCTTCTTAACTTCTTCTTGTTCGTTCTTTGTATTTTGATTCATCCTTCTCTTCTTTTTTCTTCTTCTTGTTCATCTTCGTATTTTGCTTCCTCTTCTTCTTTTCTTGTTCGTCTTCGTATTTTGTTTTCTCTTCTTCTTCTTGTTCGTCTTCATATTTTGCTTCTTCTTCTTCTTGTTCGTCTTCGTATTTTGTTTTCTCTTCTTCTTCTTGTTCG
>BOPN01002004.1:0-2500 GCA_017312705.2 Penaeus japonicus | reverse complement strand
TTTTACGTGTGTATATACTGTACCTATATGCGTATCTTTAATATATCATACATAGAGATTTAATGTATACTTATTTCATACATATACTTTTTATTTTACGTTCCTGACTACTTTTACTATTCATTAAATTCACTCTCCTTCGAAATGTCCGCCAAGAGGTAAACAAACTCAAAATCAGCAGAGAATCTATGTTTTCCTAAAAGGGTTTGTAATCCAAGTCTAGGACAATGATAATATATCCTAATATAGATATATCCAATATAGATATTACTTTCCAAACGTTGTATGCTCATATGAAGTATTGGTAAGAAACAGTACAGTAGAAATATGATTTTTTTTCGCCCGTGTAACTATCGTGATAAGCCTATCCCCGTGTCACGGAGTTTCCATGATTGTTCCAATACTTTCCACCACTTTGCCACGAACACGCGCTTCTAGAATACCAATCGCGGCATGTTCATATCACGTACTCGGCGCGTTAGGGACTTAGAATACGAATTCCGAACTAATTCTGGTTTAGAATCTAAGAGAATCCTATTCTGAGGAGTTTAAGGCGAGATACCAGATAGGTTAATGCGAGGTCACTTCGAGGGCATGCATGACTTCGCTCATTGGACGAAGTACGGACCGACTCGACTGTGATTGGCCGACAGGGGTAATGGTAAGGTTCGAAGCCCTGCCTTCCAAACGACTTCAGGCAGCCACTCAGGATTGGCTTTGGAATTTGGAGACGTTGGAAGAGTTAGATTATGTGAGGTGTGCACTTGCAGAGACAGTATTCTTTGATATTGACTATAATCATTAGTTTCTTTTCTTATCTATACACATTGTTCTTTCATATGATATATGTATATATATGTATATATATATACATATATATGTATATATATATACATATATATGTATATATATACATATATATATATACATATCGATATCTATACCTATATCTATATCTCTATATATGTATATATAATATATATATGTGTATATATATGTGTGTGTGTATGCGTGTGTTGTGTTGTGTGTGTGTGTGTGTGTGTGTATGTATATATATGTATAAATATATATACATATATACATATATATATATGTATATATATATATATGTCAAACACACCAGTCAAAACAATAACAATGTATTATAATTCAAGATATATATTACATTATTTACAACAATAGGGGAAACTAAACCTACAGTAAAGCTAACGGGATCTGAGTTACAGTTAGATCTGAGTAGTAATTCTATCGAGAACACTAAGGAAACACAGGCAATGCACAGTATATGAAATAAGTCAATACGGTACTAGACACAAATCTACCTGGAATCCTTGGAGGAGGAGTTGAAGGGAGAGGATGACCTCTCGACACGAAGTTCCGGCCGTATTCTAGGGCGTATTCTACGTGTAGTGGCCATGTCATGTTTCGGATGATTGGCACTGTCCAAACGACAAATTCATAAGAGAAACTACATTCATAGGTAGCACTTACAAAAGATAATTCAATTTTGGTATGAATCAGTCGTTGTACTTGTTCCTAGTTAAAGAATTGACATTTCACGAACGCGCCGTTGGTAATTCAGTCGACGCTCCATCAAAACAAACGGGATGAGAGGGATCGTGTGTTTATGTATAAATCTTCCTTATTTTACGTGTGTATATACTGTACCTATATGCGTATCTTTAATATATCATACATAGAGATTTAATGTATACATATTTCATACATATACTTTTTATTTTACGTTCCTGACTACTTTTACTATTCAATTAACTTCACTCTCCTTCGAAATGTCCGCCAAGAGGTAAACAAACTCAAAATCAGCAGAGAATCTATGTTTTCCTAAAAGGGTTTGTAATCCAAGTCTAGGACAATGATACCTAATATATCCAATATAGATATTACTTTCCAAACGTTGTATGCTCATATGAAGTATTGGTAAGAAATAGTACAGTAGAAATATGATTTTTTTTCGCCCGTGTAACTATCGTGATAAGCCTATCCCCGTGTCACGGAGTTTCCATGATTGTTCCAATACTTTCCACCACTTTGCCACGAACACGCGCTTCTAGAATACCAATCGCGGCATGTTCATATCATGTACTCGGCGCGTTAGGGATACGAATTCCGAACTAATTCTGGTTTAGAATCTAAGGGAATCCTATTCTGAGGAGTTTAAGGCGAGATACCAGATAGGTTAATGCGAGGTCACTTCGAGGGCATGCATGACTTCGCTCATTGGACGAAGTACGTGGTAAGTGGTAAGATTCGAAGCCCCACCTTCCAAACGACTTCAGGCAGCCACTCAGGATTGGCTTTGGAATTTGGAGACGTTGGAAGAGTTAGATTATGTGAGGTGTGCACTTGCAGAGACAGTATTCTTTGATATTGACTATAATCATTAGTTTCTTTTCTTATCTATACACATTGTTCTTTCATATGATATATGTATATATATGTATATATATGTATATATGTATATATATATATATATATATAT
>BOPN01002003.1:218169-223169 GCA_017312705.2 Penaeus japonicus | reverse complement strand
CTCCCTCTGATCATTCGCTCCACCCTCATCTCCTCCATTTCCTCTATTCTTCTCCCCTCCTTCCCTTCTCCTTCTCCATTATTCCCTCCACTACCCCTACCCTACCTCATTCCCTCTCCCCCCACCCCTCCCCTCATCTTATCTCCTCCATTTCCTCCAATTTCCCCTTCCCTTCTCCCTCTTCCCTTCTCCTCTTCCCTTCTCCCTCTTCCCTTCTCCCCTTCCGCTCCCTTCCCTCCTACACCCCTTCCCCCGTCCCTCATTTCCCCGACATTCCTTCCCCCCCTCCCCCAACACTCTCAACCCCCCCCCCCCACTAACCTTGGTTCTCTTCCTTACGCGCCCATACCCCACGCCCACATGCCCGGCTTGTGTGGCATATCCTTATTCTGAGAATGAATCTTTTCGTCTTAATAGCTGTATTGTTTTCCTTTGTTTTCTTTATCTTCTTTTTGTTTATTCTTGTTTTTTTTTTAAGAGGAGAAAAGTATCGTGCTATGTTTTGTTCTTGTGTTTTTTCTTTTTTTCTTTGTTTTGTTTTGTTTTTCTTTTCCTCTCTTTCCTCTACACTGTTTATTTTTTCATTCTTTATTACGATCTTTATTCTATTTCATTCTCTTCCTGTTAATCTTCTTTTTATTATCCTACATGTCACCTCCTCCTCCTTCCTCGTCATGTTCTTCCTCCTCCTCCTCCTCCTCCTTCCTCGTCATGTTCTTCCTCCTCCTCCTCCTCCTCCTCCCTCACGCCCCTATACGCCCATATCAATCTCAGGCCGCCCACACTAGCCGTCGCACAGAGTTCCTTTTCATGTTTTTGTTTTTGTTGTTATTATTTTGGTAACCATTTTTATTAGAAGTTGCCATTGTCGTGATATTTAGTGACGTTATTATCATTATCATTAATATAGTATTGTTTATCATTATCATCGTTGCTATCATCAGTTTCATCATCATTATCCTTCTCAACACTTTCTTCATCTCTCTTATCATTATCATCACTGATATCATTATCATTCTTATCAGCCTAATTATCACCATCATTATTATTACCATTTACATCCTCATCATCGTTATCGTCTAAAAAAAAAAAATAAAAAAAATCGAAAGTCTCTATCTAACATCCATACCTTTCAAAATAAATCTAACTTCAACTTATCCATAACTTTCAATATGACTTGTAAAAGCAATATATCACATTAAGGATATATATGGAAAAAAAAAAAAAAAAAAAAAAATATATATATATATATATATATATATATATATATATATATATATATATATATATATATATATATATATATATATATATATATATATATATATATATATATATATAGAGAGAGAGAGAGAGAGAGAGAATGAGAGAAAATAAAAACCAAAAGCTATAATCAAACATCCATAACTTTCAGTATGACTTTCAGATCGAGAGCTTCGGGAAGATCAGATAAAATGCGACAGCCGTGTCCTGATTGGATGGGACCTCGTGTTGAGTGTGATAGGGGGGCGGGGGGGGGGGAGGAAGGAGAGGGCAGGCTGTTATAGGATTCAGGATTGTTCTAGAGTAATGCGGTTGGGGTTTGAGGGCATGTCCTGTTTGCATTTGTGGGCGTATTTATGTGTGTGTGTATACACACACACACACATATATATACATATATATATATATATATATATATATATATATATATATATATATATATATATATATATATATATATATACATATATATATATATATATATATATATATATATATATATATATATATATATATATATATATACATAAATAGATATGTATATATATGTATATATATATATATATATATATATATATATATATATATATATATATACATATATGAATATATATATATATATATATATATATACATATATATATATATATATATATATATATATATATATATATATATGTATATATATATATATATATATATATATATATATATATATATATATATATATATATATATATATATATATATATGTATATATATATACACATATAAACATATACATATATATATATATATATATATATATATATATATATATATATATATATATATATATATATATATGTATATATATACATAGATATATAGATAAATAAATATATATATATTTATATATATATATATATATATATATATATATATACATATATATATATATATGTATATATATATATATATATATATATATATATATATATATATATATATACATATACATATACATATATATATATATATATATATATATATATATATATATATATATATATATATATATATATATATATATATATATATATATATATATATATATATATATATATATATATATATATATATATATATAGACAGAGAGAGAGAGAGAGAGAGAGAGAGAGAGAGATAACGATAAATAGATAGATAGATAATGATATAGATAAAGATATATGTGGCGCAAAAAGGAACATATAGACAAGTAGATAGATAGATAGATAGAGAGGAGAGAAAGGGGGGGGGGATAAACATAACCACTTCCTCCTTGACACATCGCCCCCTCCCCTCCTCTCCCTATCACCCTCCTTCCTCCCATCGTCCTCTTACTCCCCTTCCCTCCCCCTCTTTGACCGGCACTCACCCTTTCTTACTCGTTGGATATTCCCACCCCATACCTCCCTAGGCCTGTTTTCCTCACTGCTCCAACCCCCACTAACACCCCCTTTCCTCTCCTCCCTCCTCCCCCACAGGTCTAGTTACTACCTCCTCTCCCCACCTCCCACCCATGCTACCCATTTGTCTCTCCTACCCACCCCCCCCCCTCCTACACACACACACATCTCCTCCTCCTCCCCCTACCCACCTTCTATCCTAATCCCCCTTCCCAAAACCGCTTCCCATTCCCCCTCTCCACCCACTAACAACTACTCCCTTTACTCCACTCTAATCCTCTTCTCCCACCTAGAAACACCCCTTACTCCCCCTCTACCCCTCTCTACCCCTCCCCCTCTTTTCCCCTTCCCTCTATACCCCTTCCCTCTCTTCTCCTATCCTTTCTACCCGCCCTCCCCTCTTTTCCCCTTCCCTCTATAACCCTCCCCTCTCTTCTCCTACCCTTTCTACCCCTCCCCTCTCACCCCCTCCCCTCTCTAACCCTCCTCCCCTCCACCCACCCACCACCCACAATCCTCCACCCACTCCCCACCCACTACCCACCCGCCCACTGGGTACGCCGAGAGAAAGGCAAATAACGGCATTAAGGTTATTACTACCCTTGCGACGTACCCGCATGCGGATGCCGCGACTAATGTTTATGTGTTAGGAGAAAGTTAGAGGAAAGGAGAGGCTGAACTAGATAGCTTATTTCTTAATCCTTTCTTAGTATCCGTTTGTTATTATCCATTTATTATCATTCTATCCTTTTTCATTGTTTTAGTATTGTTATTATTATTATTATCATTTTGATTATGTATTTTGTTTATTTATTGATCAGTCTATCTACCTACACACACAAACACACACGCACACTAAGCACACACACACACATACACACAACCACAAAAGAAAAAAAGAAAGAAAGAAAGAAAAAAAACACAGACACACAAAAACACATACACAAACACACACTCAAACTCAGACACACACATACGGATATACACACATACACGTGTGTGTGTATGTGTGTGTGTGTGTGTGTGTGTGTGTGTGCAATGCAATGGTGATATTTTAAGCGTCCAGTTTAATGAAGCGTGACAGGCCAGCATCCCCGTTCAAGGAAGCTTCACTAAGTCTGCAGAGGCCCTTCTCCTATCCCCTCCCCCCCCCTCTCACCCTTAACCCCTCCTCCCAGTTCCAGATGCATATCCTACCCCAACCACCTACCCCCACCCCCTACCCCACCCGCTAGATGCAAGTAACCTCCCTTCCTCCTCCTCCTCCTCTTCCCCTTTCAGGTACGCAAACTCTTCCTCACTCCAATCCTCCCTCCCTTCCCTTCCTTCCTTTCCCTTCCTTCTCCTCCCCCTCCATCCCTACCTCCCTCTTCTCTACTCCCTCCATCCCTTCCTCCCTTCCCTCTCCTGCCCTTCCATCCCGCCATCCCTCCCCTCTCCTCCGTCCCACAATCCCTCCCCTCTCCTCCATCCATCCCTTCCCTCTCCTCCCTCCTATCCCTCCCCTCTCCTCCCCCTCCATCCCTCCCCTCTCCTCCCCCTCTATCCCTCCCTCCCCACTCCTCCCTCTCCCCCTCCCTCCCTCCTTCCCTCCCCTCTCCTCCCCAACCCTCCTTCCCCTCTCCTCCTTCTCCCCCTCCCTCCCTCCTTCCCCTCTCCTCCCCCTCCCCCTCCATCCCTCCCCTCTCCTCCTTCTCCCCCTCCCTCCCTCCCTCCCTCCCTCCCTCCCTCTACCAAAAGTTTATCATCATCCTGGCGTTGTACTTCCGCATCAGGCCGGCCGAGTTGGAGGGCAGGGTAGGAAGGGGAGGGAGGAAGAGGAGGAGGGAGGAAGCAGGAGGGAGGGAAGGAAAGAAGGAGGAGGAAGGGGAGGGAGGGGAAGGAAGGGAGGAAGGGGAGAGGAGGAAGGAGGAGGAGAGGAGGAAAGAAGGGAGGAAGGGAGAGGAGGAAGGAGGGGAAGGAGGCCAGGGAGGGGGGGAAAAGGAGGAAGAGGAGGAGGGAGGAGGAAAGAGGGAGGAAGGGAGGGGGAGGAGGAGGAAGGAGGCAGGAGGGGGAAGGAGGGAGAGGGAAGAAAGGAGGAAGGTAAGGGAGGAAGGGGAGGGGAGGGAGGGGGGGAGAGAGGGAGGGAGAGGGGGAGGGAGGGAGGGAGGAAGGAAGAGAGGGAGGAAGGGGTGGGAGGAAGGGAGGAGGGAGGAAGGAGGAAGGGAGGGAAGGAGGAAGAAGAGAGAGGAAGGGACGAATAAAGGTAGGGAAGGAGGGAGGGAGGGAAGAGAGGAGTACCGTACACGAGGGAGGGAGGGAAAGAGGGAG
>BOPN01002003.1:208169-213169 GCA_017312705.2 Penaeus japonicus | reverse complement strand
TTCCTGTCTTGAAAGACGTTGAGGAGACCTTTTTTTCCCGCCCATATTATGAATATTTTTTCTTATTTTTGTTCTTATTGTTCTGTTTTATTTAAAAAAAAGATAAAAAAAAAAAATGTCATCTTCATTATCGTCATCATCATCCTCATCCTTTACTGCATCATTATTCATATTGTTATCTTTATTATCATCAGTGCCATTATGCTATCACCATCACTACCATTATCACTCTAGGGAACCTCTGCAAAAGGCGTGGTAAGACATAGATCAGTCAAAATGTAATGTGGTTGATAGCGTGATCCAGAATAAAGAGCGTTCAGCTTTCGAGTGTTTTGATTGGCTCTGGTATGAACACAATGCATCAATAAGACACAGAAATAGGAACAACATAAACGGAGTCGTGACGTTTCGAACAAAATTAGTGGGACTTCGAAATGTTACGATTTCGTTTACGTTTTCCCTGTGGCTGCGTTTCATTAATCTGTACGTTCACGTTCCTCCGTTTACTTTTGTTTTAGAAAAGATAAGACTCCACTAAATCAGAGTCACCAGACCTTCCTATATGTGACAAGCGCGAGCACTAAGAGACCACAGTCCTCACTCGACCTCTCTCGCTTGACCTCTCTCGCTTGACCTCTCTCACTCTCTTCGTGACCTCCTGACACTCCATGCTCTTATCTCTGCAAGAAGCCCAAACGTCGCGGGGGAGTGTATGTGTGTGGGGGGGGGGGGGGGGGGGGCAAGGTAGACACCACCAGGCCTAGCCTCTACGAGACCTACGAGACGAGAAAATTACGGCATACGACCAATTGCAGGGTCAATTACTTCGCTGACCCTCTAATCGTATCCATGGCAATTACGCACAAAAAAATAGGGTAAAAAGGGATTATCGTTACACAAAGGCACAATCTCTGACAGCTGTGTGACCTCTGGAATGCATCTCGGTCTGCCAGGTGTGTGTCTTCAGTGAGGTGTTGAATGCAGGTGTCTTCTTGAGACAGTCTGCAACAGCTTAACTATTGTGCGCAAAAGTCCAGTTAGACAAATCCCAATGTATGTAGAAGTCAGAATGAATATCTCACCCACAATCACGAAAATAAGAAAGCCAGGCTGCTGACCCCGTACGACTTTTATTCATTTCATATTCCTTCTTTGACATAATCTATAGAAGATGTAAAGATGAATAAGATAAATAATAAGATAAATAGAATAAGATAGATAAAGAATAAGATAAAGAAGAAAAAATAAGATAAATAATTAGATAAATAGAATAAGATAGATAAAGAATAAGATTAAGAAGAAAAAAATAAGATAAATAATAATAAAGAATAACATTAATAGCAGAGGAGCTTCATGTTATTGATAGTATTTTTCTCCTAGAGTCTGAGGTCCAACTACAACAGTCATCTCAATCACGTCTTTTTTGCTCGTGTATATGATGCTTTGATTAGTTTCTTCTCGTTCCATTGATAATAACCAGGACAATAAAAAGAATAACAAAAACAACAGCCAATGATAAATGATGAATTCGTAATAATCATAAACAACAAGAAGATTAACAATGGCAAAAATAAATTCATAAATAAATCCTCAAATCGTAATCATCACCATCACTATCATTGTCATCATTATCATCAACGTCATCATCATCATCATCATCAGCAGCAGCAGCATCAAACATCATACAATCAACGTTATCATCACCATCATCACCACCACCATCATCACCACCCTTGTTCATACCATTGCTAATTAAGATAATCTCTATCATCATCCTCATCACTATCATTACCACCATCTTTATTTCCTAATGTCCATGAAAGCAATGAAAATATTGTTATTTACAAAAGGCTCACCAACCCTTGTTGCGACTGTTGCGACAACCATTGCAAATGTTGCCTTTTCTCGCCCTTTGTCATCCTCGTGTAGGGTTCTGAGCATGTTCTTTGATTTCCTTTATCTGTCTCTCTCTCTCTCTCTCTCTCTCTCTCTCTCTCTCCTGTTCTTCCTTTCTTTCAGTTTATCTGTGTCTGTCTCTTTCTGCCTCTGTCTTCATCTTCCTCTTCTTCTTCTTCTTCTTCTTCCTCTTCCTCCTTCTCTTCTTCCTTCTCCTTCACTTTCTCCTTCCCTTCCTCCTCCTCCTCCTCTTCTACCTCTTCTTCCTCTGCTTCCTAGTCTTCCTCCTCCTCCTCCTCCTCTTCTTCGTTCTTCTCTCCTTCATTTGTCTCTATTTTTTTCACCTAATTTTTTCTTCCTCTTTGTCTCTCTCTTCACATTTCCTCTTTGTTCTTTATCTTTCTTTCTCCAGTTCCTTCATCTTTTTCTTATTTATCTTATCTTCTTCAATTCTTTTTATCTTTCTTTTTGTATTTCCTCCTTTTTCTTTTTATCATTTTTCTGATCTTTTCCCCTTCTTTCCTTTCTCCTACTTCCTATTTTTTTTTTATCACCCCTTCGTCTCTTCCTGCTTTTACTCTCCTCTTCTTTTGTCTCCCACTTCTGATTCTCTCCTTTCCTTCTCCCTCCCCCTCCTCCTCCCCCTCCCCCACTCCCATTCCTTTCCATTCTTCCTCTTCCTCTTTTTCTCAATGACCCCTAACCCCCACCCACCCCACACCTTCCCCCCTAGCCCTCCATCTCCTTATTCCCCCAATCCTTCCCTCCCCTCCCCTCCCTCCCCTACCCTCTCACACTAACCCCACCATGATCCCCCTCTCTACCCCCCCCCTCCACTCACTCCTTAACACTTCGCCCCTCACCCCCCCCTTTTTTTACCATAACTCTCCCCGTCTTCCCACTCTACCCCCACCCTACCATCCTCTTCTCCCCCCCCCCACCATAACCTTCCCCCGCCTCCCACCCCATCCTACCCCATCATCCTCTTCTCCCCCCACCATAACCTTCCCCGCCTCCCCACCCCCTCCCTACCCCAACATGCTCTTCTCTCCCTCCCCCCCCACCATAACCTCCCTCCCCACCCCCTCCCTACCCCATCATCCTCTTCTCCCCCCCCACCATAACCTTCCCCCCCGCCTCCCCACCCCCCTCCTACCCCATCATCCTCTTCTCCCCCCCACCATAACCTTCCCCCCGCCTCCCCACCCCCATCCCTACCCCATCATCCTATTCTCCCCCCCTCCCCCCACCCACACCACCACTACCCTTCCCCCGCCTCCCCCCCCCCCCCCCCTCCTACCCCCAACATCCTCTTCTCTCCCTCCCCCCCCACCATAACCTCCTCCCCACACCCCCCTCCTACCCCCATCATCCTCTTCTCCCCCCCACCATAACCCAACCTTCCCCCGCCTCCCACCCCCTCCTACCCCATCATCCTCTTCTCCACCCCCACCATAACCTTCCCCCGCCTCCCCCACCCCCTCCTACCCCATCATCCTCTTCTTCCCCCCCACCATAACCTTCCCCGCCTCCCCACCCCCATCCCTACCCCATCATCCTATTCTCCCCCCCCCCTCCCCCACCCACACCACCATACCTTCCCCCACTTCTCCCACCCCATCCTACCCCATCATCACTCTTCTCCCCCCCCCGCCATAACCTCCTCCCCACCCCCTCCCTACCCCATCATCCTCTTCTCCCCCCACCATAACCTTCCCCCACTTACTCCCCACCCCCATCCTACCCCATCATCCCCTTCTCTCCCTCCCCCCCACTATAACCTTCCCCCGCCTCCCCACCCCCCATCCCTGCCCCATCTGTCCCCTTCTCTCTCCCCCCCCCACCATAACCTTCCCCCGCCTCCCCACCCCCCATCCTACCCCATCATCCTCTTCTCCCCCCCCCCCCACCATAACCTTCCCCCGCCTCCCCACCCCCCCTCCTACCCCAGCCCGCTAGGAGGACCCGGTAGCGCTGGCACGGAGCCAGAAGGACACCCAGCCAGCCAGGCAGCCAGAGAGCTACGACCGGTGACCCTTCCAACCCACCCTGCCCGATGCTATACGGCGCCCCTGAGGAAACACCCTGGCCATCCCCTTACTCACTCACTCACTCACTCACTCACGCACGCACGCACGCACGCACTCCCACACTTTCTCTGTCTTTTTCTCTTTTTTTCTCTCTCTCTCTCTCCCACACACTCACTCTTCCGCCCTTCCTCGTTCAGTCTTTCTCTCTCTGTCTTTGTCGCTCTCTCTGTCTATCTTTCTTTCTTTCTCTCTCTCTCTCTATCTATCTATCTATCTATCTATCTCTATCCCTCCTCTTCCTCTCCCTCCACTCCTCCTCCCTTCCGCCTTCTCTTCTGTCCTTCTTGTTCTGTTATTTTTCCACTCTTTGCTCCATCCCACCCCCTCACCCCCTCACCCCCTCTCCCTTTCCTTCCTTCTTTCCTCGTTCTCCTTGCTCTACCCCCCCCCCCCTCACCCCGATCCCACACACTCTCCTTCCATCCCATCCCCTCCCTCTCCCTCATCCTTCCTCCTCTACTCTTCATTCTCTTTTTTATGTTGCCCATTTTCCTTCTTTCATTCCACTTCCCTCCCTCCCTTCCTCCTCTTCCCTCCCCCCTACTCTCCTCCCCTATCTTCCACCAAGTCCTCCCTCCACCACCACCTTCTCCCTTCCTCCCTCCCTCCCACCCTCCTTGCCTCCTTTCCACCACCTTCTCCCTTCCTCACTCCCTTCCTACCTCCCTCCCCCCTTTCCTCTCCACCCTTCTTTTTTCTTCCTTTACTCTCTACCCCCTCTAGATCTCCCTCTTCTTCTTTCCAACCTTCGTCCCTCCATCCCTTCTATTTCTTCCCTCCCTCCCTCTCTCCCTCACTCCTGACCCCTCCAAGCCCCCTTAACCTTCCCAGCCCTCTGTTACACCCTTTCCGACTCCTCCCTTCCTATCTCCTCCTTCCCTTCCCTCTCCTGATCTGTCTCCGCTTTAGAACCCTTCCATTTCTCCCTGCCTCTCTCTTTCTTTCTCTCTCTCTCTCTCTCTCATGTATATAGTATGAATAACCATATCAAAATCAAAAATCTCTCTCTCTCTC
>BOPN01002003.1:195669-198169 GCA_017312705.2 Penaeus japonicus | reverse complement strand
CCTCCTCCCTCCTCCACCCCCAAGGCAAACAACCGGAGCATCTTATGTACTTCTTCTTTTCCTTCTTTTTTTTTTCTTTCTCACACTGCCCCTCATCATCCACCCCCTAGCAAAAAATGGAGAAGAGAGACAAAAAATATATATAATAAAAAAGGACCTGTTTTTTTTATCATCTTCGGGGTACACAATTGAAGGTCGTTGGCCTAAGGTGAGTGGAATGAGCATGGAGTATATTCCCGTTGCTGTTTTGCTGATATGTGTATATACATATGTATATATATATATATGTATATATATATATATATATATATATATATATATATATATATATATTATATATATATATATTTTTTTTTTTTTTTTTTTTTTTGGGGGGGGGGGGGGCGGGAGTGGGATGCGGGGGGTTGTATTTGTTTTTCCATATCTGTATTTGTTTTTCCATATCTCTGACTTTTCTTTTTCTTACTCTCTCCCTTTCTCTTTTTCTCTTTTTCTGTCGCTCTTTCTCTTTCTCTCTCTCTCTCTCTCGTTCTCTCTCTTTTTCTGTTTTCTCTCTCTCTCTCTCTTATTTCATATCGATTAGCGAATATCATGCAAACTCCCCAACGGATTTCACATCATGATTTTGTCCGATCAATCATGCGCGAATGTTGCCATGCACGTTGTCATGCATATGTTATGTACCCAAAAGCCCTGGCTATGGGTGGGTTTCGTGTCAGCGATTCATAATTTGTATTTATCTTAATTCATTTATCATGATTATCTTATTGTTTTTGTTTTTGTTTAAGTAGATATGTATTTGTTTCTCTATTCAATTATTTGTTTGTTTGATTGGTCATGTACTTATTGGCTTGTTTCTTTACCTCGTGTATTCATTTTAACTTATTTTGTTATCATTTCATCATCATCATTTTATGTTATTTATATCATTTATCGTATATTCGCATGTTAATAACGTGGGAAAAAAAATCTTGAAAGATATGTGGCCAAATAATGAATATATATAGAATAAAGAAGTAAACAAAAATTGTTGATACATTGATAAATAAATGAATAAATAAATAAGATAATAAAAAAGGACAAATAAATGCACAAAAAATGAATAGATTAATAGATAGAAAAACAAAGAGATATGTAAGTACTACGGACAAACTAAACAAGATAAACACATAAAGAGAAAGAGAAATCCATCTGAAAATACAAATAAAAAATCACATTCGCAGCTACTGGTCACTATAACCATCTGAGCGTAGTGTTCTTTTTGTCTCTTTCTCTCCCTTCCACCTCACCCCGACCCCTTCCCCTTTTCCTTCGCCCCATCTCTCCCCCTCCTTCGCTCCACCCTCCACCTTCTTTCTTTTCTCTTTCTCCATCCCTGCTTTTCTTTTCCCCCTAGCCCTTCTCTCTTTCTCTCACTCCCCTTCTCTCTCTCTCTCTCTCTCTCTCTCTCTCTCTCTCTTCCTTCCCCCTAGCCCTTCTCTCTCTCTCTCACTCCCCTTTTCTCTCTCTCTCTCTCTCCCTTCCTTCCCCCTAGCCCTTCTCTCTTTCTCTCACTCCCCCCCTCTCTCTCTCTCTCTCTCCCTTCCTTCCCCCTAGCCCTTCTCTCTTTCTCTCACTCCCCCCCACCCCTCTCTCTCTCTCCTCCCACTCCTCCTCCCTTCCTCCAGAGTGCTATGGTTCATAAAACACAACAAACAATAAGTGGGAAGGGGGGAGGGAGGAGGGAGGAGGGAAGGAAATGAAGGGGGAGAGGTGAATAGGAGGGCGAGTTGAAGATGGATGGATAGAAAGAGGGGGAGGAAGAAAAGAAAGGAAGGAGGGCGGGGGTAGAAGGAGGGCGGGAGAGAAGGCGGGAAGGAGGGTAAGAAAGAGGGAGGGAAGGAGAGTAGAGTAAGAAGAAACATGACAAGAATAATAATGCAACAAATAGATAAGAGAAAATTCAAATAGATTCGAAATTGCAATGATAACAATACTGATGTAATAGTAATGATGATGATAATGATAATAATGATGAAAACAATAATAGTAATGAGAATAACATTGGGAATGATATAAACGATAATAATAATTATAATAATAGCAATCATAATTATGAAAATAACAATGATAATAATGTAATTAGTTATCATTATAGTCGTTATCATGATTATCAATATCATCATAATCATCACTAGAATGACAATGAATAAGAGATACAGAGAGAGAGCAGGAGATGAAGCAATCATACAGAGAGACTTAAAGAGGGAAAAGCGATCGAATATCCTTCGAATGGAAGCCCCCCCCCCCCACCCACCCATCCACCCACACCCACACACACCTGTATCTTCTCCTCCTTAACTCAGCTCCTCCGCCCTCTACGACGTCCTCTCTCTCTCTCTCTCTCACTCTCTCTCTTTCTCTTTCTTTCTCTCTCCCTCTCTCTTTCTCTCTGTCTGCCTGTCTGTCTCTCTCTCTCTCTCTCTCTCTTCATTCTCTCTCTCTCTCTCTCTCTCTCTCT
>BOPN01002003.1:185669-188169 GCA_017312705.2 Penaeus japonicus | reverse complement strand
CTAAGCAGACAGAGACAGAGATAAAACCAAAGAGAAACACAGAGAGATGAAGCTAAACCGACACAGACAGACAGACAGACAGACAGAGATACAGACAGAGAGACAAACAAACAGAAACACACCGAGACAAAACCAAACAGAAACACACCGAGATAAAGCTAAGCAGACAGAGACAGAGATAAAGCCAAAGAGAAACACAAAGAGATGAAGCTAAACCGACACAGACAGACAAACAGACAGAGATACAGACAGAGAGACAAACAAACAGAAACACACAGAGACAAAAACCAAACAGAAACACACCGAGATAAAGCTAAGCAGACAGAGACAGAGATAAAGCCAAAGAGAAACACACAGAGATGAAGCTAAACCGACACAGACAGACAGACAGACAGAAGAGATACAGACAGAGAGAGACAGACAGAAGAGATACAGACAGAGAGACAAACAAACAGAAACACACAGAGATAAAAACCAAAGAGAAACACACCGAGATAAAGCTAAGCAGACAGAGACAGAGATAAAACCAAAGAGAAACACAGAGAGATGAAGCTAAACCGACACAGACAGACAGACAGACAGACAGAGAGACAGACCCAAACAGACCCAACTCCTCCAAGGCGGTGGCTGTCCCGTGACCTTGTCTTTTGTCTTCTCAAGGACTTCCCTCGCTTCTCTTTCTCCTTGGCCACGACTCTTCTTATCTCCGGTTATTTTATAGAGGATGGCATGTCTCATTTGGGTAAACAAGTGAGATTATTGGATGCGATAGAGAGATAAGAGCGAGATAGGAAAATCGTGTTATCGGGCCACGGGGGTTGGTTGGGGAGGGAGGGGAGGGAGGGGAGGGAGGTGAAGAGGGTAAGGGGGGTAGGGAGGCAGATAGGAGGAGGAAGAGGTAGGTGGGGATTTTTTTTTTTTTTTTTTTTTTTTTTTTTTTTTTTTTTTTAGTGGGGTTAGTGGGGGTTGGGGGTTAAAGGGGTGATTTTTCTTATCTCTCGGGGAGTGTGACACAATATATTTTTTCTCTTTAACATCCGGCATTCTATACCGTAGGTAGAGGTAGATACGGGGGAAGGGAGGGGGGTGGAGAGGAGAGAGAAGGGGGAGAGAGAGGAAGGGAGAGGAAGGAAGGGGGTGGAGGGAAGGTGGGGTAGGGGGGGAAGGGGGGGGGCGGCATAGTGGGTGTAGATGTCTTACGAAATGCACGTTTCCTCTTTCTAGTTAGTATTTCCTCTTGAGTGACAATGTGGCTGAAACGATCCCATAGGGGGGGGAGGGGGGGAGAGGAAGATATATGTATATGTGTCTGTGAAGGGGGAAGGGGGGGGGGGGGACGGAGATGGGGGACGGGGAGGGGGGAGTGGGAGCGAGAGAGGGATTGGGGCTTCCTCTCGTGTTTTATCTTTTTCTTTATCTCAATTCTTTAATATATTTTTTCCGGTTTAATTTGCTGTCGGTAATTTTTGTTTTGTTTTGTATGTTTTCTTTCCGATTGGTTGCTTTTAACTCTCTTTCTGTTTCTTTCTGGATCTCCATTCTTTCTTTTTCTCTCTCTTTCTGTCTCCTCTTACTCACTCTCTCTCTCTCTTTATCTTTCTATCTACTTACCTATCCGTCTATCTATCTATCCATCACTCTATATATCTATTTATCTATCTCTGTCTATTTATCTATCTTTCTATCTGTCTATCTCTCTTTCTCTCACGTTCTCCCTTCCCTTCCCTTCGTTCTCCCTCTCTCCTAATCTCACTTTCTCCTTCTCGTCATCTCTCTCTGACTGACTGTCTTTCTATCGCTTATTCTCCCTTTCACTTTCCACTTCATAATCTTTCTTTATCTTCTCTTCTTTACTCTCTATTTCTTTCTCACCCTCTTTTGTTTCATAAGAGATTACGATTCCAAGAAAAACAAAAGAATTACTAATGGCGAAAATACAAGGCCTCTTAAGCTCCGCCTTCCTTTCCCTCCTTCCTCTTCCTTCTGTTCTTTCTTCCTCCGCCTTCTGTCTCACCCACTTCCTCCCCTCCGTAGCTAATATTCTGCTATGTGCCTATTTCCCCATCTTCTTATTCCTTCCCCTCCCCTCTCTCCAGTCCCCATTAACCCTCCCTTCCCCAGTCCCTATCCCCTCCTCCTTCCTCTCCGGTCCCTATCCCCCCTCCCCTACCCCCTCCCCCTCAATGTGCCTCAACACCCCTTACATCTGACGTTTTCCTCTCCCCCCTCTCAGGTCCATATCCCCCCCCCCCTCCCCCTCAATATGCCTATCAGAACCCCTCTCTTCTTCAGTCTCTGTCCCCCCATCCCCCCCATCCCTTTACCCATCACAGTGCCCAACATCCCTCCCTCTGACCATACCCCTCTCCCCCTCCCGCTCACTGTGCCTATCAACCCTCCCTCAGCCCCCCCCCCCCCTCGCACGTGAATTTTTCCAACTGGCGCCAAATGCTGCGACGGCCTTTGAAAACAATCCCACAAGATTTTCTTTTTCTTTTTC
>BOPN01002003.1:173169-178169 GCA_017312705.2 Penaeus japonicus | reverse complement strand
GGAAGGGGGAGAGGGGGTGGGGGAAGGGGGGTGGGCGAGAGGGGTAGGGGAGGGGGTAGGGGATAGGAGGAGGGAGAGGGGTGATATGAGTATGAATATCTTGAGGTTCTGTTTATCGCGGTTTTATGATTAAGACGTTTGAGGTCTTAATTTTCAAACACCACCTTTTTATTTCAAGCAAAAATCTATATATATATATATATATATATATATATATATATATATATATATATATGAATATATATATATATATATATATATATATATATATATGAATATATATATATATATATATATATATATATATATATATATATATATATGTATATATATATATATATATATATATATATATATATATATATATTTCTTGAATATCAAAGATGAAGGATAATAGATGTAAGGTAATTTATTCACGCGCCATTGGTACCGCATTGCATCATCATAATCGTCATTGGTAAGCAGTGTTCCCGGCGAGATTAGCTGATGATGAATGCAAGGATGACGATGATACAGGAAATGGTCAAGATGATTAACCTTGGAAGGTGATCATGCAAGCACACGTTCACAGCCTACCTAAGGGACAGAGGAACCCGTGCAACAACCTGCAACATGCATGAGCCGAACGCACGTACAGAAAGAAGCAATATCCCACGTTCTTTTGACAATCCCGAAGGAGCTAGAAACCCCCCCCCCCCCAAAAAAAAAAAAAAAAGTAAATAAAGGAAGTAAGATTTCTTGGCAATCTGCAATCTGCAATTCGTCCATTTCCAAAGACAAAAGGCTTCAAGAAAATCCTTCAGGAGGCATTGCGCAAAGATAAAGAGAGACAAAGCCAGCGGATATCCTACGCGTCGAGAAAAGCAGGTAATATCCTGAAATGGACAAGGCCATACTTAATCCCGGCGCGGAGGAACCATGAAACATCCTGCTGGATCACGACCGTCGATTGGTGCAAGGTCCTGTCTCTCCCCTCCTCCCCCCCTCCTCCTCCTCCTTCCTTCCCCCCCTGCCTCCTCCTCCTCCTTCCTCTCATGCTCCTTGCTGCTTCCTTTTTCTTCCCAGGATAATTACCGGACGATAGAGAGATTAAAAAAAAAAGACAAGAAAGGATGAAATCTTTTATTTTTATGTATTAAAAGATATATGTGATTTCCCTGATTGATTGATTGATGGAAAGGTGATATTTTCGTCCGAAACAAAAAAAGGTAAAAACAACGACTACTAAAGAACATTTCCTGCTCCGTGCGCGCGAAAACAAAAGTTTATAATTTTCCCGCCAAAATGAAAAAAAGGAGAAAAGAAGATGAAAAAAGAAAAAAAAAAGAAAGAAAGAAAGAAAGAAAAAAACAGAAGAAGAAGAAACAGACACAGAAACAGAAAGAAAAAGAAGATGAAGAAGAAGAAAAAAAAAAAAAAAACGCCGACGCAGCGGCATCCGTCGCCCGGAGGAATGCAATTTTGTTTATTATTGCACTGCCAATCTAGATGGTTGAAGGACACATCAGTAGAAAAAAAACTCGTAAAAACATAATATGCAAATCATCTATTCAATGAGAAATGATAATTAGACACCTGAAATGTCTTGTTCTAATTGACATTTTCCCTGTTGCGGAAGTTGGTACTATTATCTTTATCTCTCTCTCTCTCTGCCTGCTTGTCTGTTTGTCTCTCTCTCTCTATATTTCTGGTCTCTCTCTCTATTTCTCTCTCTCTCTCTCTCTCCCTCCCTCCCTTCCCCTTCCCCTTCCCCTTCCCCTTCCCCTTCCTCTCTCTCTCTCCCTTTCTCTCTCTCCCTCCCTCTCCCTCTCCCTCTCTCTTTCCATCCCTCTTTCTCCCCCATCTCCCCCAGACACTAAAATACCTACCACGGCTCAATGGTCGTTCGCAAAGCCAGTCGTTTGCCGGAGAGAGACGAACAAAAATCAACCGCTTCCTCGTAGGTGTTTTTCCCTCCATTTAGAAGGACACGGAGACTGACCTGCTGGTTTTTTTTTCTCGTTTTTTTAATGTTACTGAGAATAAGATGAAAAAGGAGGAGAAATTAAGTAGTAGATAAAGGAAAAGGAGGAAGGCAATCCAGGTAGATAGGAAATTCAATGAAAAGGTGTATTGAAATCTCTTAATCAAAAGGTTGTAACCCAGCGGTCTCTAAGGATCTAGCAAGACTTCTAGAATAAAATGTCTTAATGTTAGAGTTTCAGACCTTTAAGGAAATAAAATTTTGTAACAATGACTAGTGATAATTTTTGAGGGTAAAACTTACTAAATACTCGAGAAGGTCAGACGAGTTTTCGAGTTTTAGTGAAATTTCAAGTCATGTCATGTGGCCCTTTTTCTATGTTATTTAAATTTTGCCATATGAAGTTGCAACTGAACTTTATATATATACATAAGGATATTTTCAATTAACAGTAAAATTTGTAGTGATATTTCCAATAATTTAAACTTTTTTCTTTTTTTTTTTTTGGTGGGAGGGGATGCCAAAGGGAAAAAAAAGGTGACTGACAACGTACTATTAACTTTTAATTGTCATCAGAGCAAATATAAACTTCTATCTGTCGCCATTTTGCCGCGAAAAAGGCCATGAAGTGAACTTGTCCGAAAGGTCATGAGCGACATGAAGTTAGTGGGCCAAAGCGAAGGGGAAACGGTCCCAGAATGTCAGTAAATAATGTTCAATAACACCTTGAACAGGACACTTTTTTTCGGGGGTTGTGAGGAAGGGGGGGGGAGAGGCGAGGGGGAGGAGGGGGTGGTCTAAGTAAGGAAGTTCTCAGTATTATTCTTTCTCTCTCTCTCTCTCTCTCTTTCTCTCTCTGTCTCTCTCTCTCTCTCTCTCTGTGTGGTGACATTAATTTACTTACCATATTTACAACATGAAAAACGGAAATAAGCATAATATAGAAAGAAATTTTGGTATAAAATCAATATACTATTGGCAAAGGCCCATTTTTTTTTCGTCTGAGATCGAGACATCAGTATGACGTAAGACAAAAAAAAAAGAGGGGCAAGTCAAGCGTAACAGCTTCCTTACTAACTCTTCCTTGCCCCCCTCTCCCTCCCTCCCTCCCCCCTCCCCCCACTATTCCCCTCTCCCTCTCCCTCTCTTTACGAGTCTCCTCCCGTCTCCCTCTCCCCTCTCCCCCTTCCCTTCCCCCCCCCACCCCCGCTCCACCAACCCTTACGTCCTTGGTAGTACAATAACGGACGGCGGGTCTACCAGATTCCGCCAGAACCGCAATACAAACGTCTTTTTTTCTTACTTTTGCGATTTCTTCACGCGGCCGAATTTAGCTCATCTGAATGGGAACGCGAAGAAGACTCGCTAGAAACCTTATCTTAAGGGATATTAGGTCTTGATTCACCCCGTATCGCATCGAATTACCGGGAGAAAACGGGGCGGTTAAATCGGCGAACCGGCAACCGAGCGTGTGAGACAGTGAACATGGCGTACAATCACTTCCGGTCGTTTTACTCATTCGGTCTTTACCTAGTGGCCTGGTCATCGTTGCGGCTGCTGTTGCTCTTCCTCTGTTGTTGCAAGCTTAGTCATATTTACTGTTGCCCGTTGCAGATAGATCGCGGGTCGCCACCCCTGTTGTTGCAGCTGGGGTCGACCGCTTCGAGTTTGTTATTGTTTTTTGTTATGCCAGCGCCCTCGCCTGTTACGCTTTCGTCATTTTTTTTTCTCTCTCTAGTTTGGTTCGCCGGAATGTCAGAAGTGATTATCTCTTTGGTTCTCCGGGTTGCTGGTTCCCTTATCTCGACCGTCAGGGCTTATCAGAGTTATGCCGTTGCAACATGTATGGATCATGTTGGACAGTCTCGCCCTTGCAGAACAGCAGTGCGCTGAAGTGATTTGCTTTGTTTAGTGTTAGTCACGCGGTTAGAATGAGGGGCTTACTGTTGTCCTTTGAAGGAACGGATTTGGTGAAACTCTTGAATTTCTCAATTTTAGTTTCTCTCTCTCTCTCTCTCTCTCTCTCTCTCTCTCTCTCTCTCTCTCTCTCTCTCTCTCTCTCTCTCTCTCTCTCTCTTGTCCGTATTCGGAAAAAAGTTTTTTGTGCAAGATGGAGAGATGGTTCGTTTCTCCCCTTTATGTCTCTTAATTACTCATATTCTTCCCCCACCCCCTTTTTTTAATCCCTCTCCTCCCCCGTCCCCCCTCCCCTCTCTCATCCCAATGCATCCGCTGTTGCTTCCTCTTTCCCCTCCTCCCCCCTTCCCTCCCTCCCTCCCCCCCCTTCCAATCACCCCTGCCCAACTACACATCCGTTTTATCATCCAGACACATTCCCTTCAGCCATGCTTTGAGAGCCGTCCTACGCACTCGCTTGCAACACCTGTTTGTACCCTCTAGTTCCTCTTTCTGTTCCACTTAGCCTTCTACTCCTCAAACTCCGTTACTCCAGCCACCACGCCCTCCCTTTCTATCTGTCTATCTCTGTCTTTCTGTCTGTCCTCTGTCTTCTGTCTGTCTGTCGTTCTGTCTCTCTGCCTGTGCTCTCTCTTCTCTCTTTTTTTTTTTTTTAAGGTGCTCGATCCCTCCTCTCCTCCCTCCCTCCTCTCTCCCTCCTTCCCCTCCCTCCCAATTTCTCATCCTCCCTCCTCCCTCCCAATTTCTCACCATCCTCCCTCCCTCCCTATTTCTCATCCTCCCTCCCTCCCTCCCTCTCTCCCTCCTTCCCTCCCTCCCAATTTCTCATCTTCCCTCCCTCCTTCCCTCCCTCCCTCCCTCTCTCCCTCCTTCCCTCCTTCCCCTCCCTCCCTCTCTCCCTTCCTCCCTCCCTCCCTCCCTCCCTCTTTCTCTTCCTCCCTCCCTCCCTCCCTCCCTCCCTCCTTCCCTCCCTCCCAATTTCTCATCCCTCCCTCCCTCCCTCCCTCCCTGTCTCAGTCTCAGTCTCTTCCGGTTAGAGACCAGCTTAACATCCCTCATTATGGTGGAGGTCTCGCGGGCAAGGCATTTCGCTTCGCCACTCGAACAAATACGATTTCTA
>BOPN01002003.1:155669-158169 GCA_017312705.2 Penaeus japonicus | reverse complement strand
TTTTTAATAGTTATCTTTATTGTTGTTGTTGTTTTTTATTATCTTTATTGCTATGATTACTACTGCTAATGATATTATTATTATCATTATCATTATCATTACTATTGTGTTCATTATTATTATCAATATCATTGTTATTACTATCATTATAATTACTGTTTATATTGTTGGTGTTATTTTTACTATTATTGTTAGTATTATGATCTTTATCATTATCACTGTTATCATTATTATCATTGTTATCACTGTTATTATTTTCATTATCACAATTACTGTCATCATCATCATTATCATTATCAACCTTGTTATTATCAAAATTATGATTATCATCATCATTATCATCATTATCATCACTATGAGCCTCGTTATCATTGCTATTGTTATAAGTATCATCATTTTTATCATCATCATCATTATCATCATTATCAGTATCATCCTTCTAATTCTCATCATTATTGTTATTTTACTATTATCATTATTATCATCATTATCACTATCCTCATGACCACTATTGTCTCAGAAATTCCGCTAACAAAATTAATGAATCTGTGATCCTTTTCTAACAAACCATCGGAAAAATTAAGAATTAGAATAAGTAAGACAGAGAAACAAGAAAAAAAAAATCCAATATATTTTTTTTTGCGTAGAAAAAAATAGAGAAAATAAAGAAACGAGAAAGAGATTTTTTTTTCTTCTACGAAACGAGGGAAGGCAACCAAGGAAGAGGAAGAAGGAGAACAAAAAAAAGAAAGAAAAGGAGAAAAGAGAGAGAGAGAGAAAAAAAAAATGCAACTAGCAGCCAAGAATGTGTTAGTATTTGTTGAAGGAAGATGCCAAATTCTTAAAGACGTGACTACACTTTTTTTCCTTTCTTTCTTTTTTTTTTGTTACGACAACGACGACGACGACAAAAAAAAGAAAAGAAAAAAAAAAGTGTGTGTGTGTGTTTTCACTTCTCATGAGTCTCACATTCCAAAACTTGAATCTTTTCCATGTGTTAATGATAGGAGGAGAGAGGGTGAAAATATTTACGTTCGGAAAGTACGTACGTACGTGGGCGCATGTATGCACGCGAACATAAATACATGTACACAAATACACGTGCATGCAAACACACACACACACACACACACACACACACACACACACACACACACACAAACACACGCGCGCGCGCGCACACAAACACACACACACACACAAACAGAGAACAAACAAGCACACACAAATAGATAACAAACAAACGGAGATGCATAATTCCAAGAATGATGAAAAAAAAAAAAAAAAAAAAAAAACAGAAAAAAGAAGCAAGAAAATAAGCAAATGAAAGTCGAAAGAGAGAAACTATCAGAGGAAGAAAAAAAAAGAGAAGAAACAAAAGAGAGACGAAAAGAAAAGCGAACAGTAGATTAAGACACTACTCCTCCACCCCTCCCCCTCCCCCATGCCCTTTCCCTACTCTCCCATGCCGTACCCCACCTCCCATACCCTTCTCAATATTTATCCCCTTCCCCCTAACCCACCCCCACCTCAGCCGCCCTTTCCCCACCCCTTCTCCCCTTCCTCTTCCCCACCCCTTCTCCCCTTCCTCCCCTTCCTCCTCCCCACCCCATCTCCCCTTCCTCCTCCCCACCCCATCTCCCCTTCCTCCTCCCCACCCCATCTCCCCTTCCTCCTCCCCACCCCATCTCCCCTTCCTCCTCCCCACCCCATCTCCCCTTCCTCCTTCGCACCCCTTCTCCCCCCTACCCCTAGCCCCCCATCTCTTGCCTGCATTTTCCCGCGGTTCATCCTCGCCCCCCTCCCCTCCCCTCCCTCTTACCCTCCCCCCTCTCTCGTCTGACGTCACGCTTCTCAATAATCATTATCATAACACAACACAAACAAAAAAGCTATCACTCGTTGCCACTTCCCTCTTTCTTTAGCCTTCTGTGGGTTCTCCCTTCTTTAGCGGCCTTCGTCTGTCTCTGGTGTTTATACTGTATGTCATTTTTTTTCTGCCTTATTCATTTTTGTCTTGGATCTTTTTGATTATTTGTTTTGTTTTGTTTGATTTCTTGTTTTTCCTTTTTCTTTCTTTCTAGCTTTGATATTTTTCGGCTTTTATATCTTTTTCTGTTATTCGTTTTTTTTTTCCCTTTATTTTTCAAACATTTTTCCTTATTTTTCTAATTCTTATTTTGCTTTTTACTATATCTTTCTTTTCGTTCCCTTTTTTTCTTTTATTCCAAATCCTTTTTTTGATTTTCTCTGTTTTCCCCCTTTTCTTTGTTGCTTTATGTTCATTTGTTTGTTTGTTTGTACATGTGTTCGTTTGTTTTTGTGTACTTATTTGTTTTCTTGTCTTTGTTTCTTTCCTTCCTCATCCTTTTTAATTTTTTTTTGTTTCTCTTTGTCTGTTTGTCTGTTATGTGTCTTTGTTTAGTGAAAATGCTCTTGTTTTCCTTCTTTATTTTTATTCGAAGAAATCTCTTTTCCTTTCCTCATTCCTTCTCTTTAA
>BOPN01002003.1:148169-150669 GCA_017312705.2 Penaeus japonicus | reverse complement strand
CCGTCTCCCTCTCCTTCTCCCCCCCTACCCGTTCCCCTTCCTGCTTTCTATCCTCTTCTCCTCCCCCTCCCTCCCCTCTTCCCACTTCTCCTTCTCCCCACCCCCCTCTCCCTCTCCTTCTCCTTCCATTTTCCCCTCCCCTTCTCCCTTTTCTCTCTTTCCCCCTTCCCCTTTCCCACGTCCCCCCCTCTCCCTCTCCTTCTCCATATCTCCCTCTCCCCCTACCCCTCCCCCTCTCCTTCTCCCCCCATTTCCCCCTACCCCTCCCCCTCCCTGCTTTCCTTCTCCCCCCCATTTCCCCCTTCCCCCTCTCCTTCTCCATCTCTCCTTCTCCCCCTACCCCTCCCTGCTTTCCTTCTCCCCCCATTTTCCCCTCCCCGTATCCCCTCCCCCTCTCCTTCTCCATCTCTCCTTCTCCATCTCTCCCCCTCCCCCACCCCCTCCCTGCTTTCCATCCCCTTGTCCCAACACGCCGTAAATTTCCGACGCCAAACACAACGGGCAAGGCAAGCAAGCAAGCAAGCAAGCAGCCCTCACATCCTTCTCCTCCTCCTATCCTCCTCTCGCCTTGACTCATCATCTCACTGCCTCCTCCTCTGGTACTAGGAACTGATGACGTCACGTCCTCGGCTGGTGGTGGCCCTCCTCCCCTCCCCTCCTCTCCCCTCCCTTCGCTATCATCCTCCCTCGCCCTTCTCTCTTCTTCCTCCTCCTCCCTCTGTCCCTCTTCAACCCTCACCCTCCCTCTCTCTTCCTCCCTTCCCTGCACCCACCCACCCTCCCTCCCTCCCTCTCTATCTTCCTCCTCCCTCCCCCTCCCCTCCCTTCGTTATCATCCTCCCTCGCCCTTCTCTCTTCTTCCTCCTCCTCCTCCCTCTGTCCCTCTTCAACCCTCACCCTCCCTCTCTTCCTCCTTCCCACCCACCCACCCTCCCTCCCTCCCTCTCTATCTTCCTCCCCTCCCCTCCCCTCCCCTCCCTTCGCTATCATCCTCCCTCGCCCTTCTCTCTTCTTCCTCCTCCTCCCTCTGTCCCTCTTCAACCCTCACCCTCCCTCTCTTCCTCCTTCCCACCCACCCACCCTCCCCCTCCTCTCTATCTTCCTCCTTCCCCTCCCGCCCTATCATCCTCCCTCGCCCTTCTCTCTTCTTCCTCCTCCTCCCTCTGTCCCTCTTCAACCCTCACCCTCCCTCTCTTCCTCCTTCCCACCCACCCACCCTCAATCCCTCCCTCTCTATCTTCCTCCCCTCCCCTCCCCTCCCCTCCCTTCGCTATCATCCTCCCTCGCCCTTCTCTCTTCTTCCTCCTCCTCCCTCTGTCCCTCTTCAACCCTCACCCTCCCTCTCTTCCTCCTTCCCACCCACCCACCCTCCCTCCCTCCCTCCCACCCACCCTCCCTCCCACCCTCCCTCCCTGCCTCTCTCCCTCCCCCGGGCGCGCGTGTGTCGTCAGTGGAAGATCCAGGAAGTTGTGAGGCAAGACATTTGGTCAGCCAAAACACGCGGAAATAAGCTTGCGTGAGTGAGCTCGTGCGTGCACTGAGATGTGATTGCGTGATCGCGCTGTGTCTCTTTGGCTATTAATGGAGTGTGCTGCTGTTGTGTTGTTGTCTGGCGAGGGGGATTGTGTGTCAGGTGTGAGAAGGGCTATGTATCTATGTATGTTTATGCTTGTTGCTCTGTATCTGTATTTCTCTCTCTCTCTCTCTCTCTCTCTCTCTCTCTCTCTCTCTCTCTCTCTCTCTCTCTCTCTCTCTCTCTATATATATATATATATATATATATATATATATATATATATATATGTATATAAATTATACCTAAGCGTGTATATGTCTCTGTTATAGGTGTATAATGTTTGTGATAGTGTATATATATATATATATATATATATATATATATATATATATATATATATATATATATGCGCGTATGTATATACGCAAGTACGTATACACACTACACAAAAATCGCATATGTATGCGTGCATGAGCCGACGCGTGTACATCACTCGGGATGAGCAGACACGTGGCCGTCTAAAATTCATGCATTATATTCCGCGCGCGTGTGTATGTGTGTGTGTGTGTGTGTGTGTGTGTGTATGTGTGTGTGTGTGTGTGTGTATCAGGATCTATTTTTAAGTCGGGGATATAGTTTCGCTCGTCCATTTTTACACCTGCGTCTCGAACCGCGCGCGCCGACCCGTCACATGTGTTGGTCTGTGGATGAAGGTCGCGGCTGACGAGGAAATGTGTTCGATTTCGTCTATTAAGTGTGGCGTTCTCTAATTACTGGTTTAAGCTTTGGTTATTATTGTTTTTTTTCTGTTATGCTTTATTATTGGTTATTTATTTTTATTGGTTATTTGTTTTTATTATTTGTTATTTTTATTAGTGTCATTGGTTATTTTTTATTTATTTTTATTTTTTGTCTGTAATTATGGTCCTTGTTATAAATGATAGGGTCGTTGTTGTTGTCGTTATTATTATCGTTATTGTTGTT
>BOPN01002003.1:138169-143169 GCA_017312705.2 Penaeus japonicus | reverse complement strand
TCTCTCTCTTTCTCTCTCCCTCTCTCTCTATCTATCTATTTTTTTCTCTCTCTTTCTCTCTCTCTCTCTCTATCTATCTATAACCACTTGTCTCAATAAATTTGTCAAAGTCAAAAGTCTCCTCCCCCCCTCTCTCTTTTTCTCTCTCTTTCTGTCGCTCTCACTCTCTCTGTATCTTTATATCCATCTCTGTTTCTTACTGTCTCTCTCGCTCTCTCTCTTCCTCTCTTGTCTCTCGTAGCAAAACGACTGCCTTTCGTTCTGTCTCTCTCGCTCTCTCTCTTCCTCTCTTGTCTCTCGTAGCAAAACGACTGCCTTTCGTTCTGTCTCTCTCGCTCTCTCTCTTCCTCTCTTGTCTCTCGTAGCAAAACGACTGCCTTTCGTTCTGTCTCTCTCGCTCTCTCTCTTCCTCTCTTGTCTCTCGTAGCAAAACGACTGCCTTTCGTTCTGTCTCTCTCGCTCTCTCTCTTCCTCTCTTGTCTCTCGTAGCAAAACGACTGCCTTTCGTTCTGTCTCTCTCGCTCTCTCTCTTCCTCTCTTGTCTCTCGTAGCAAAACGACTGCCTTTCGTTCTGTCTCTCTCGCTCTCTCTCTTCCTCTCTTGTCTCTCGTAGCAAAACGACTGCCTTTCGTTCTGTCTCTCTCGCTCTCTCTCTTCCTCTCTTGTCTCTCGTAGCAAAACGACTGCCTTTCGTTCTGTCTCTCTCGCTCTCTCTCTTCCTCTCTTGTCTCTCGTAGCAAAACGACTGCCTTTCGTTCTGTCTCTCTCGCTCTCTCTCTTCCTCTCTTGTCTCTCGTAGCAAAACGACTGCCTTTCGTTCTGTCTCTCTCGCTCTCTCTCTTCCTCTCTTGTCTCTCGTAGCAAAACGACTGCCTTTCGTTCTGTCTCTCTCGCTCTCTCTCTTCCTCTCTTGTCTCTCGTAGCAAAACGACTGCCTTTCGTTCTGTCTCTCTCGCTCTCTCTCTTCCTCTCTTGTCTCTCGTAGCAAAACGACTGCCTTTCGTTCTGTCTCTCTCGCTCTCTCTCTTCCTCTCTTGTCTCTCGTAGCAAAACGACTGCCTTTCGTTCTGTCTCTCTCGCTCTCTCTCTTCCTCTCTTGTCTCTCGTAGCAAAACGACTGCCTTTCGTTCTGTCTCTCTCGCTCTCTCTCTTCCTCTCTTGTCTCTCGTAGCAAAACGACTGCCTTTCGTTCTGTCTCTCTCGCTCTCTCTCTTCCTCTCTTGTCTCTCGTAGCAAAACGACTGCCTTTCGTTCTGTCTCTCTCGCTCTCTCTCTTCCTCTCTTGTCTCTCGTAGCAAAACGACTGCCTTTCGTTCTGTCTCTCTCGCTCTCTCTCTTCCTCTCTTGTCTCTCGTAGCAAAACGACTGCCTTTCGTTCTGTCTCTCTCGCTCTCTCTCTTCCTCTCTTGTCTCTCGTAGCAAAACGACTGCCTTTCGTTCTGTCTCTCTCGCTCTCTCTCTTCCTCTCTTGTCTCTCGTAGCAAAACGACTGCCTTTCGTTCTGTCTCTCTCGCTCTCTCTCTTTTAGTTATCAAATTAGAAGAACATTTTTTAAAAATCACAATAGAAAGATAAAAAAAAATAATACCAAAGGCTTCCTTATTTTTATTAATCTTTTAGCCAATGCATTATGTGGATTCTCCTTTCAGAATTTATTTTTTTGCATGATATTTTGCGACTGAAATTATCTACAACAATAGATCACTTGATATAATATGAGTCTAGATAACAGTGAGATACTGTATTATCTGCACATGATGAAAAATGAGCTGCATCTGTGCTAGGTATTGTTTTGTTAAGTATTTTTATGCAACGTGCAGACTAAAATAAGTCAGGGTATGATTCATAGGGATATACTATATGATCTATTGTTATTGTTATCATTTTTATCATTATTGCTTTTATCATAATTTTCAACATTTCTTATCATTAGCATTGTTATTATTATCATTATCAATATCATTTTACTATCATTGTTATTATTAGCCTTATCATAATTGTCAGTATCGTCATCATTATTATTATAATCATTATCATTATCATTACTATCATCTAAAATCGATATCATTATTATCATTATCATCACCATCATTCTCATCATCATTATTACCTTTGTCATCGAGGCAAACACGCCCTTGACATGTTTATGATTGACGTAAGATTGACATGTCGATGATGGTCATCTGAAATCGGAAATGTTGCATTCCGGCAGTGCATCTTTGCTTTGAAAAAAAAAAAGAAAGAAAGAAAGAAAGAAAAAAAAAACAACAACAGCTTAGCTTTGATTGAACATGATAGGAATCTCTCTCTTTCTCTCTCACTTTCTCTCTATCTCTCTCTCTTTCTCTCTCAGTTTCTCTCTTTCTTTCTTTCTTTCTCTCTCTCTCTCTCACTTTCTCTCTCTCTTTCTCTCTCACTTTCTCTCTCACTTTCTCCCTCTCTCTCTCTCTCTCTCTCTCTCTTTCTCTCTCTTTCTTTTTCTTTTCTCCGTTTCTACCTCAGATTTTTGCTATCTCTCTATCTCCGTCAGTTACTATCCCTCTTTGTTCTTGTTATCTCTCTCTTTCTCTCTTTCTTCTTATCATTCCACTTTCTCCGGTAGTTACTATCTTTCTTTTTTCTCGTTATCTCTCTATCTCTTTCCTTTTCTTCTTATCATTCCTCTTTCTCTGGCCATTACTATCTCCCCTCTCTTCCTTCCTTCCTTCCTTCCTCTTCTTTATCCACATATCTTTATCAATCTCTTTTTCCTTCTCTCCCTTACTTAACTTCTCTCCATCTCCTCTCACTCCTCTTCCTCCCCTAATTCTTCGTTTTCTTCTTCTTCTTCTTCCACCTCCATCTCCACCACCACCCCCACCCCCCCCTCCCCCTCCCCCTCCTCCTACTCCTCCCCCTCCCCCTCCACCTCCACCGTGGATTTCCACCTCCACCTCCACCTTCACCACCACCACCATCTCCCCCTCCTCCTCCCCCTCCACCACCACCTCCACCTCCACCTCCCCTCCCCTCCACCTCCCCTCCCCCTCCACCACCACCTCCCCCTCCCCCTCCACCTCCCCCTCCACCACCACCTCCATCTCCCCCTCCACCCCCACCTCCACCACCTCCCCCTCCCCCTACCCCTCCACCACCACCTCCACCTCCCCCTCCACCACCACCTTCCCCTCCCCCTCCACCACCACCTCCACCTCCCCCTCCACCACCACCTCCATCTCCCCCTCCCCCTCCACCCCCACCTCCTCCTCCCCCTCCCTCTCCACCTCCACCACCACCTCCCCCTCTACCTCCCCCTCCACCCCCACCTCCTCCTCCCCCTCCACCCCCACCTCCACCACCTCCCCCTCACTCCTATCCTATTTCTCTCGCACATTTACAAAGCCCGTGATTAATGAACACAATTGGGCGGCCAGCAAGGGGCTTACGCAGGTTCTCAACAGAACACACTACTCTCTGTTCTCCTTATTAGAACTGGGTAAATTCTAGAACCTGTTGTTGGTTGGTGTGATGTTCATTAACTGATGATTAGTTGGTTGGTGATGATGATCATTTGTTAATTGGCAAATGTATCATTATGATTGACTGAAATAGATAATCTTGATAATAGAGATATTAATATTCCATTACTGTTCTTACTGACAATAAAGATAAACTCAGAAGACTATCATTTGCTTCTAAATATCCAATATAATGAATGATCATTCTTGTTGCTAGTTGCAATAACCAAACGATCCATGGATCTTAAACACACTGAGGGAATGATGCAAGACAAACACAAACACAGGGAAACGAGAAATTCTGGCTTAATATGAAAAGGAAAAGAGAGAGAGAGAGAGAGAGAGAGAGAGAGAGAGAGAGAGAGAGAGAGAGAGAGAGAGAGAGAGAGAGAGAGAGAGAGAGAGAGAGAGAGGGAGGGGGGGGGGGAGGGAGAGAGAGAGAGAGAGGGGGGGAGAGAGAGAGAGAGAGAGAGAGAGAGAGAGAGAGAGAGAGAGAGAGAGAGAGAGAGAGAGAGAGAGAGAGAGAGAGAGAGAGAGAGAGAGAGAGAGAGAGAGAGAGAGAGAAAGGGAGAAAGAGAGAGAGAGAGAAGAGAGTGAGAGAGAAGAGACAGACAGAGAGAGAGAGAGGGGAGAGAGAAAGGGAGAAAGAGAGAGAGAGAGAGAGAGAAGAGAGAGAGAGAGAGAGAGAAGAGAGAGAGAGAGAGAAGAAAAGGAAAAAGAAAGAAAGAAAAAAAACAAAAAAAAACTCAGCATCCGGTTTCATCTGACACCTTCATGCTCATCTGATAATTTGTCCTACAAAGCGGAACTTTGTTTTAATTATCTCTTCTGGCACAGTTTATATTTCTATATTTTTTTCGGAAATATAGATTTTTTCCTCTTTTCGATGATATTCCGTTTTGTAAGCTTGTTGTTTTAATAAATTGGTTCCTTGTTTGATTTTGTTTGTGTAGAATGTTTGTTACGTTTGTGTTGAAGTATATGCATTGGTATAATAAAGCATGGTAGACTGCAACGAGATGGAAAAGTCTCTATGTGAAAGAGGAAGGATATAACCTGTTTTATACGCGTGGGAGTTTGCAGTGGCAACTTGCAAAGAAAACATCCCAAAGATTGTGAAAACCCTCACACGTTCTTCACATCTTGCAAGGAAAATCGAGGAAAACAACACCATTCCTCTTATTCCCCCTACATAAAATAAAAACTTTAACCTAATCCTTAAAATGGACAAGACTTGCAAAGTTGCAGCTGATCTGCGGTGGAGATAACACTTCCCTTACGGTGAAAAGGTGGAGCGAGACCTTGGGAGGCGGAAGTTCGCTTTGCAGTATTTGGAGGGAAGGTGCGTGTCACGATTCCCAGCTATTGCCAGTTAGGATAATTCTATGTCACTGAGGAGGGATTTCGTGAGGTATGTTTTTTATCTATCTGTTTGTGATAGGAATCTTTTATTTATCTATTTTTTATTATCTAATAGGTATCTCTTACATCATGTACAATCGA
>BOPN01002003.1:84677-87177 GCA_017312705.2 Penaeus japonicus | reverse complement strand
TGCAAAGCGGGTCAGCCGCCGCGGAACCGCTTTTGAAAGAGTTTATATTGATTCCTATGTAAAACGCTGGCTGATGTCACACGGGCGGTCTACCCGCCTGACCGCGGCGGGTGAGACGCATTTCCCCACTTGAAACCGCCGCGGCCAGCCCGCCTGGCTATGTCAGACGAGAGGTTTACCCGCCGCGGCCGCCAGGGCTGGCTGAACCACAGGATCTCAATGGATTCTTCCAAAAGTGACAGCAGTTCATAAAAGGTTTGGCGGGACATTCGGAAATAATTGAAAAACTTAGTTGGATCATCTTCCAATTCTTTGAATAGGAGATAGTGAGCACCTTCTGTTAAACGGGCACTAGTTATAGGGTGTGCCCATAACCGTCCACGGCGCCGCTGTCGACGTTTCTTTCGAAGCAATAGTGTTAACAACAGCACTTTCTGTTCTAAGCTCATTTTTTAACACAACCTTTCGCTGCAACGGCAAGTCTTGAACTGAAGCGGCAGCCGCCTTTACCATGTCACACGGGCGGGTCGGCCGCTAGTAAACCGCAGCGGTTTAGTAGCGGCCGACCCGCCCGTGTGACATGGAAAAGGCGGCCTGACCGCCAGCGGGCAAAAACCGCTCGTCTGACAGTAGCCTTACTAGTCAAACGCAGACAGCAATGACGTCACCACCACAAACTACTCGCTTGCACTATTTACCACAAACCATTCATTTGCATTGCCTTGATAATCATCGTTTCAGATAGCATGACACTCATATTGCATTTGTGTCATAATGCACGAGTTTGGAAGCAAAAGTTTATTATTCAATTTATTGATATTGTCTCAGTAGTATGCCACTAGAATGGTTTATTTTCTTGTACAGAAACCTAGAGATAGTTCGGCCTACCATTCGTGGTAGGAAGAAAAAAAAAACGGCAAAGAGTTCCATGGTAATCATTTCCATGAAGTGATTGACTAAGACCTCACTAAGAAATGTAGAATGAATTCACAGGTGGCATATGACAAAGTATTGTAAATATGTAAAGGTAATGAGAAGGGTTTACTTACAAGGGTTATTTCCCATTACACACAAACGCACACACATATATAATTGAATGAATATATATATATATATATATATATATATATATATATATATATATATATATGTGTGTGTGTGTGTGTGTGTGTGTGTGTGTTTACATATGTGTGTGTATGTGTGTGTGTGTGCATGCCTGTGTGTGTATGTGTGTGTGTGTGCATGCCTGTGTGTGTATGTGTGTGTGTGTGCATGCCTGTGTGTGTATGTGTGTGTGTGTGCATGCCTGTGTGTGTATGTGTGTGTGTGCATGCCTGTGTGTGTAATAAGTTATAGCAACAAGGTAATTTATGGTTCATAATTCACATGCGATACTTGGTACATCACTTAACCCAAAGTTTCTGAATTCTTGCTGCCCAATTGAACTTTTGTATTAATATGAATTATGAATCATAACCCCAAGTTATATCTCATCCTTAACCCTCCATATTGCTATTCATTCAATTAGTTTTTAAATTTCGCTGTCAAGCCACTATCGTAAACCAGAAATAGGTTCTTATTTCAACTTAGATTGAGCATTGAATACTTCTCTTACAAGCCTGCCCAATCTCCTCTCACTGCATAGATTGGATAAATACATAGTCCACACACACACATATATTGCATATGTGTGTGTGTGTGTGTGTGTGTGAGTGTATGTATATGTGCATTCATACATATTTGCTAAACGCTTTCGGGACCAATTTTAATATTCTTATATAGTTCTCCTGTTCACAAACACGTGCACAATGAATGAGTTTGAAATATTGTTTGTGTTTGTATATGTTTACGAACCAAGACATAAGAAAATGACGTTTCATATTGAAATAAAATGTCACACTAGTAAGTTGCGAGGTTATTGCCATGCAATGGAGGTCGGCTGGGTTAGGGGTGGGGGTGGTGGGGTGGGGGTGGGGTTGAGGAGCAGCAGACAGCGTTGACTTATAGTGAGTATTATGTTGTACATCATGTACAACTTGGCTCTTTGTTCTGACGTTACGTAAACCGTTTTATGCTGCTCTTGTTTATCATTCACGCGATTCAGTTTTATTTCTCATTGGAACCAACAATTACCTAGACCACTTATCAGAACAGTTTGCCTGTGTCACATGCTAAAGGAGAACGTCATGCGAAATAACTTTAGTTTTGCGACGTCGATAAGGATAGAATTTTGATGTTTTTATTTTATTATTTTTTTTAAATTTCAGTTTTCTTGTTCAGGTCATGCTATGAAAGTTTGTAATCGTCATGGATATTTCTCATAGCATTCTTTATCTCTTTTATACACTTTGTTGTTCTTGTTATCCTAAAACAGATGAAAAGAGATTTTTTTTTTGTATATGTAAACTACAAGTAGCAAAAATCAACACTCTTAGAAGTCTACGGACATTCTACTCCACATTTTAGTTACCAATGTGTTTCCTTTTGCGAATTTCGAATA
>BOPN01002003.1:59677-67177 GCA_017312705.2 Penaeus japonicus | reverse complement strand
AGCAAAATGTTATTGTGACTGTGTTACTGAACATCCCCGACCGCATTTTCAACCGCCGAGGGAAAAGAAAAAGAAAAAAAAAAGAGGAAAAAAAAGAATGAAAAAAAAGAAAAAAGAAAAAAAGAAATGAAAACTTACAAACAACATTAAGAAGGGTAACAGCCATCGCATCCGGGCGTGTGACGATGCTGTTTCCCTCAGCGCACCGCCCCTGCAGGATCTGCATCCTCTCCCGCTCTCCCGCCTTTGTTCACATCCTGCGCAGGACGCACAACAAGCGTCTCTCAAGGAGGGCATCCACACGGCTCCCTGAGAACATCCGGCAGGAGATCCATCTCGCGGCGGAAATCGTCTCCGGCTCTCCAGATCGTGTCTTCCTGGACCCTGACAATGCGGCCGGGAGGGAGGGCACATGATGACCCCTTCCCTCCCTCCTGCGCCCCCGCCTTCACTCCTTCCAGCCTTCCTCCTGCGCTCCTTAAGATCTTCACTTCTTACGATCTTCTCTCCTTGCGATCTTCTCTCCTTCCATCCTTCTCCCCTGCGCTCCTTACGATCTTCACTCCTTTCATCCTTCTCTCCTTGCGATCTTCACTACTGCGCTCCTTACGATCTTCACTCCTTCCATCCTTCTCCCCTGCGCTCCTTACGATCTTCACTCCTTCTCCCCTGCGCTCTTTACGATCTTCACTCCTTCCATCCTTCTCCCCTGCGCTCCTCACGATCTTCACTCCTTCTCCCCTGCGCTCTTTACGATCTTCACTCCTTCCATCCTTCTCCCCTGCGCTCCTTACGATCTTCGCTCCTTCCATCCTTCTCCCCTGCGCTCCTTACGATCTTCACTCCTTCCATCCTTCTCTCCTTGCGATCTTCACTCCTCCCTTTGCGTGCTCCACCTTCCCTCCTGCTCTCCTTCGTCATTCCTTCCATCCTTCCGTCCTGCGCCCCTCACGACCTTCACTCCTTCCCTCCTACTTTCCATCCTTCCCTCCGGCGCTCCTTCTTCCCTCCTTTTCTCTTGCACTCCTTCTTCATTCCTTCCCTCTTGCGCTTCCTACGTTCTTCACTCCCACCCTTCCCTCCTGCCCTCCTCTTTCACTCTTTCTATCCTTCTCTCCTTCGCTTCTTACATTCTTCACTCCATCCCTCCTTCCCTCCTGCACTCCTTCAAGCCTCTGTTCCTCTCCTTCTTCCTCTCTTGCATCCTTCCCTTCCTTTTATCTCCTTACGATCTTCACTCCATCCAGCCGTTGCTTCTCCTCTTCTTCCTTCTCTTTACTCTTCTCTGCTTCGCTCCTGATGCTCTTCATTCCTTCCAACCTTTGCTCATTTACTCCTTCTCTCCGCTCATTAAGGCCTTTACTTTTTCTCCCCTTCCTTTCTCCTTTGTCTTTGTATCCTTCCTTCCTCCTCCGTGCCTATCTTTCTCCTTCCATCCTTCACCCCCTCTTTATTTCCCTCCTCCTCCTTCTCACCTTCCATCCTTCGCCTCTCTTTCCTTCTCTTGGGGAGAAGGAGAAGATAGAGGGAGAAGAGAGGACGGAGGGAGGGAAGGAGAAAGGAGAGGGAGAGAAGAGGGACGAGGAAGAGAAGGGGAAGGGAGATGAAGAAAGGGAGAAGGGAAAGGAAGAAAGAGAGGACGGAGGGAGGGAAGGAGAAAGGAGAGGGAGAGAAGAGGGACGAGGAAGAGAAGGGGAAGGGAGATGAAGAAAGGGAGAAGGGAAAGGAAGAAAGAGAGGAGGAAAAGGAGAGGGGGGAAGGAGGGAAGAAGGGAGAGGGAGAAAATGAGAGGGAGGAGAAGGGGAGAAGTGAGTGAGGGAAGGAAAGGCGTTGAGGGAGGTGAGGAAGGAAGGAAGGAGAACGAGAAAGAGAAGGAAAGAGAGAGGGAGGAAAGTGAAAAGAGAAGAATAGAATTGGAAAAGACAGAGGGAGAATAGGAGGAAGATGCGGAGGGAGATAGAGATGGAGATGAAGTGAAAGAGAGAAATCTGATTTTGGACTCTCTCTTCCTCCCTTCTATCCTTCATCTCCCTTTCTACCCTCCCTCCCTTTCTTCTTCTTCTCCCTCTCCCCCCCCCCCCCCCCCCACTCCCTCTCTTTCTCCTTTCTCTCGCAAAGGTCGAACCTCGTCTTTTAAATTTGGCTCTTCCTGTCGACGGATCGAAACCATTTCTCAAGACCGGGAGAGGAAACCTGTCCTGAAGATTTTAAGGAGACGAAGGTCATTTGGCGCTCACTTTCGCTCGTTCACTTGGTCGATCTTTTGCTCGTTCGGTCGTTCACTCGTTTCGTCATTTGCTCGTTTGCTCATATGCTCGTTCACTTGGTCGATCTTTTGCTCGTTCGGTCGTTCACTCGTTTCGTCATTTGCTCGTTTGCTCATATGCTCGTTCACTTGGTCGATCTTTTGCTCGTTCGGTCGTTCACTCTTTTCGTCATTTGCTCGTTTGCTCATATGCTCGTTCGCTCGCTCGGTCGTTGCTTCGTTTCCTCGTTCGGTCGTTCACTCGTTTTCTCGTTCGGTCGTTCACTCGTTTCGTCATTTGCTCATATGCTCGTTCGCTCGCTCGGTCGTTCCTTCGGTCCGTCGTTCATTTGTTCCCTTGGTCATTTGTTCACTCGTTCGGTCCCACAACATCGAACCGGTTGTGGCTCTTCTCTCTACATCTATCGTCTGCTTTTCTGATGTATCTGTTTATCATATTCTACTGCATTTCTTAAAGTCCGGATGCACCTTTATTTATCTTTTTCTTTTTCTTAATCTTTTCACTTTTTATCTCTTCTAATCTCATCTATCTATTTATCTATCTATCTCTGTCGTTCTCTCCCTCCTTCCCTTTCACTCTTCCCTCTCTCCTTCTCTTTCCCTCCTCCATCCCGCCCTCTCTCTCCCCTCCCTCCACCCTCTTTCTCTTTTCCCCTGTAAGTTTCTCCTTCCTTCGTCCTTCCTCCATTTCTCCCTCCTCTCCTCTTCTCTTTCTCTCCTTCTCCCTCCCTCTTCCCTCTCTCCCTTCTCCCCTCTTTTTTTTCTTACTTCTCCTTCCCTCCTCCCCTCTCTTTCTCTTCCTTCTCCTCCCTTTCTCTCTCCCTCCTCCCCTCTCTTTCTCTCTCTTCTCCTTCCCTCCTCTCTTTCTCTCTCCCTCCCCTCTTTCTCTCCCTTCCCTTTTTTCTTTTTCTCCTTCTCCCTCTCCCTCTTCATCTCTCTCTCTCTCTCTCTTTCTCTCTCTCTCTCTCTCTCTCTCACAGGGAAACAAGCCTCTTACGAACCGTAATTGTGACGAATCATTAACCTCACGCAAATGACGAAAATAATCGGTTGTTTTCCCTCCGTATCCCGACGCAGATGGCCGCAGGAGGAGGAGGAGGTAGAGGAGGTGGAGGAAGGAAAGGAGGAGGAGGAGGAGGAGGAAAAGGAGGAAGAGGAGGTGGAGGAAGGAAAGGAGGAGGAAGAGGAGGAGGCAGAGGAGGTGGAGGAAGGAAAGGAGGAGGAGGAGGAGGAGGAAAAGGAGGCAGAGGAGGTGGAGGAAGGAAAGGAGGAGGAAGAGGAGGTGGAGGAGGAGGAAGAAGGTGGGGTGGGGTTAGGGGGGGCGGGAGAAGACAAAAGAAGAGAACGGATTAGAGGAAGAAAAGGAGAGGGGAAGAGGAGGAATGGGAGTAGGAATAGAAAGAGAAAGAGAAGGAAACAGAGGAGGAGAAGAAGGAGAAAGGCCAAGGCCTGAAAAGGAGGAGACAGAGATCAGGTCAGAGCCGGGAAAGGTCAATTAACAACTTTTCGATGTCGTATACCGTAAGCCCATTGTGGTCATCGTGTTTGTTGTTCGCTGCTGGGAAATAGACGAGCTGTTGACGCGTGTGTGTGTGTTTGTTTGTGTGTGTGTGTGTGTGTGTGTGTGTGTGTGTGTGTGTTTGTTTGTGTGTGTGTGTGTGTTTGTTTGTGTGTGTGTGTGTGTGTGTGTTTGTTTGTGTGTGTGTGTGTGTGTGTGTGTTTGTGTGTGTGTGTGTGTTTGTGTGTGTGTGTGTGTTTGTTTGTGTGTGTGTGTGTTTGTGTGTGTGTGTGTGTGTGTGTGTGTGTGTGTGTGCCTGTGTGTGTGTGTGTGTGTGTTTGTGTGTGCGTGTGTGTGTCTTTCAAGAAACATAGATTTTTCTCAATTCGATACAAGTGAAATGATTGTAAGGACTTTTGTATAATATGGGTATCATTTCAATGGATATATTACTATGTCGATGTAGGATATAACCAATCTATGTAATGTTAGATATGAAATTAAATTTATTTTATCTTTACCAAGACATAATTAATGAAAGCAATGTGTAATGAGCTGAACCGAAACAAATTAGATTATAACGTGATAAAACAACAATTAGAATAAAGAGATACGTTGCAAAGTCATTTGATATATTGCAATTATATCAAAAGTTAATATACATTTCTTTTCTGTATTTTAGTTTTATATATACGATTGAAATCGTAAAGATGATATTGGGAATAGTGATGATAGTGATTGTGATAATAATAAAGATAATAACATAATCGATAAAAAAAATAGTGAAAATAACGATTACCATAATAATAATCATAATAATAATAATGATGTCATTAATGAGAATGAAGATGATAATATCTATAATTATGATGATAATGATATTCATAATAATGATAACAATAACGATGATAATAACAATTATATTAACAATACTACTAATAATGATATTGATAACAACACCAACAACAATAAACATAGCGATGATAAAACAAGAACTACAGCAAAAAGCAATTAAAATACAACGAAACCAGGCTATTCTTTATTCCCAAATACAAAAAGAAAAAAAAAAAAAAAATCTCAACTGTGCTGACCCCCCCCACCCCCCACCCAACGAGTAAAGGTGTTATTGCTAATGTTATTGCTAATTTCATTATTGTTATTATTATCATCATTGTTATCATTATTGTTATTGTTATTATTATCATTATCATTATTTTCATTGTTGTTATTATCATTATCACTCTTGTTATCTTTATCATCATCCTTATTTTTATTATTATCATTATTATTATTATTATCATCATCATGATTGTCATCTACATTACTATTATCACTATTATCATTATTATCATTATTATCTCAATCATTCATCATCATCTTTATCACCATCATGATTATCATTATTGTTATTATTCTTAGCATGATCATGTCTTTTTTCATCTTGAATATGTCGAAAAGTAATCCGTTTACTCTGTAATCCTTCCTCTTCCTCCCTCCACCCTCTTCCCTCCCCCCTCTCCCTATACCCCCTTCCTTTCCCTCCTCTCCCTCTATCCCTGCCCTCACTACACTGTTCCCCTCTTCCGATTCCCTCCCTTTATTTTCCCCCTCTATCCCCCCCTTCCCTCCCTCCTCCATTCCCCCCTCTCCCCCTCTCCCACCCTTCACTCCCTACTTCATTCCCCCCTTCCCCTCCCCCTCTTCCCCCCCCCTCCTCTCCCCCCTTCCCCCCTCCTCTCCCCCTCTCCCACCCTCTTCTCCTCCCCTCCCCCCTTCCTCCATTCTCCCCTCTCCCCCTCACCCACCCTCCCCTCCCTCCTCTATCCTCCCTTCCCTTCCCCTCTCTACCCCCCCCCCATCCTTCCCTTCTTACTCTCCTTCACCATGAACAAAGGATTGCATAATCGTCTTGCAATCTAATAAGTGATCGTGATTGCATCGTTGAAGAAGTGTGTTAACTTTCGTTCTCTCATGTTGCATTAATGATGATGAGGATGATTCTAGTTTTTCATGTTTGTATTAATCGGTATCCTATTTTCGTGTTATCATTATTGTTGTTATTTTTATCGTTATTCATGATTGTTCTGTTACTATTTTGTTTCGTTTTGTTTTTCGCTTAATCATTATTGGATTTAATCTTTGTTATTATTGTTTTCATTATCGTGATTTCCATCAGTTATTGTTTTCATTATTGGCATCATTATTATCATTATCATTATCTTTATTATCTATCATTACATACCTCGCCCTCCCCTCCTACTCCTAACCCTCCCCTTCCCCTCCCCTTTTACCCCTTACTTTCCCTTATCCTTACCTCCCCTCGCCCTCCCCTCACCCTCCTTCCCCCTTCTACTCTTTCCTTACTAACCTCTCTCCTAACCCCTTACGCTCTCCTTCCCCTCATTCCCTTCACTTGCCCCTCCCCCCTCCACCTTCCACTCCTACCCCCCCCCCTACCCCCACTTCTCACTTCCCCGTATCAATCCACAGGGGGGTACACGAAGTCCAAGAAACCAGGGAATTCCCCCTTCTCCCTTCCCGTTCCTCCCCTCTCCCCTTACCCCATCCCCTAACCCTTTCCCACTCCCCCTTCCCCATCCCCCTAACCCTTTCCCCCTCCACATACCCCCTTCCCCTACCCCCCCTTCCCCTCTCCCCCCTTCCCTTCCCTTCCCTTCTCCTCCCCTCTCCCCTTCCCTCTCTTTCCCTTCTATTCTCTTCTCTCCTCTCCTCTCCTAACAGAAACAGGGAGGGAGGGAGGGAAGGAGAGAGAGAGGGAGGGAGGGAGGGAGAGAGGGAGAGAGGGAGGGAGAAAGAGAGAGAGAGGGAGGGAGGGAGGGAGGGTAGAGAGAAAGAGAGAGAGAGAGAGGGGGGGAGGGAGGGAGGGAGGAAGAGAAGGAGAGAAGTAGGAAAAGAGAGAGGGAAGGAGCAGGGGAGGGAGAGAGGGAAAGGGGTAGGGGTAGAGAGAAAGAGAGAGAGAGAGAGGGGGGGAAGGGAGGGGGGGAGGGAGGAAGGGAGGAAGAGAAGTAGGAAAAGAGAGAAGGAAATAGCAGGGGAGGGAGAGAGGGAAAGGGCTAGAGAGGGAGGGAGGGAGAGGGAGGGAGGGAGAGGGAGAATTTACACATATATTTCTAAGTTATCATACTAGTTATAGAGAATGGTAGAATAACATTAAGAGGTCATATGAAACATTGTGATTAGTGGTTTGCGTTGCCATGGCGACGGTTCTGATAATTTCCATGCACAAACACAAACACACACACACACACGATATGCGTATATATATATATATATATATATATATATATATATATATATATATATATATATGTGTGTGTGTGTGTGTGTGTGTGTGTGTGTGTGTGTGTGTGTGTTTACAATGATCATTAATATCATTATGATGATGATAGTGATAATAATATTTATAACGATATCAACAACTAACCAATGATAGTAATGATAATAGTGATAATAATGATAGTATTATTAAAGTAGTATTAGTTGTAGCGATGATAATAATGATGTTAATGATAATGAGGTAATATTAGAGGTAACAATACTTATAATGACAATGATAAAAACCAATGATAATGATAATAATAGTTATGATAACAACAATAAGGATAATGGTAATATCAATGATATTAGTCATGATGATAATAATGGTCATTATCATAACGAGAACAATAATGATAATGATGATAATGATGATAATAATAATAATAATGATAATAAT
>BOPN01002003.1:44677-54677 GCA_017312705.2 Penaeus japonicus | reverse complement strand
GAACTCTGTATGCCTGTGATATAATCTGCCTCTTTGTATATATATTTCAATTTGCTGATATAGCTGTAAGGTATTGTAAAAATATGTGAGCCCAAAGAGGGACTAAGATTGGGGTGAAGATAACCTATGTTACCTCATCCTTTTGAGATGTAAGAAACCACTTGTCTCAATAAACTTGTCATAGTCAAAAGATCTCTCTTCTCTTTCACATTTTTAACTGTACATACATACATATATATATATATATATATATATATATATATATATATATATATATATATATATATATATATATTTATATATGTATGTATGCATGTATGTATCTGTATGTGCATGCCAAAATCTCCCAGGCTATTTGCCTGTATGCCTATTAATCTGTCTTCATCCAGGTCAGCCAATCATTATTATGCACCCAAAACAAAAACAAACAAAAACAAAAAAAAAACTTAATTCCCTGAATGCATTTCTCATTCTTTTCCTTTTCCTTCCATCCTACCATACTACCCCCCCCCCTTTTTTTTAAAGCCCCCTCTTCAATCAAACGTTGACCAAACAAACGGTGCCATACATCGCCGAATCCAGACCAGAGGTCACGTGACAGTCGGGGTGGGGGGGGGGGGGGTCCTTTCACGTCGTCCTTCAACGCCGCCCTGCATCTGGACTCCCGCTCGTCAACGCTGGCCAAACCCGTGGCTGTGTAAACAAACAGTCGCCATTTTGTTTTTTTCGATTTTTCTTGGCGAGGGGAAAGTTGGAAGGGGGATTTCCCTCTTTTTTTTTTGGGGGGGGGGGGTAGGGGAAGGGGGATGGTGGGTGGGAGGGATGGGGTTGGGGATGATTTGAGGGTCTTGATGAGGTTATGGGAGGGTAAAGGAGTGACGAGGGAGGGAGAGAGAAATAGCGAGATCGTGTACTTGGAATTGCAGAGGCACCTCTGGATGGCTGGTCTGTATGTGTGTGTGTGTGTACGTGTGCGTAGGCTTGTGCGTGCGTGTGTTTTTATGTGTTTCTGTGTGCGTACAAGCTTCAGTATGTCTGAGCGAGCTTGTACGCATTTGAGCTTTTAAATGCATTCATATGCATGTCTCTGCGTAAAGGCGTTTGTGTGTAAACCCCTCTGAGCGCCTGTATACGTGTACGCGGGTCTGCACGAAGCTGTGCGTGTGCGTTTCTGCAAGTACGTAACCAGGGCAGCAGCTGTCATGGCCGGCCCTTGTGCCCTGGAGGTCGGGTCGCCTCGCAGGAGCGCCTGGGGCACCGGCGGGCAGGTCCTCCCCCCCGGCGCCCCCCCTCCCCCCCTCGCGCGCCGCCTCCCCCTTCGCCCTCGCGCTCCCACTCGCCCCTTTGCTTTCTCTTTGTCTTGCCCTTTTCGCCGTTTGCTTGCTCTTGTCTTCGTCTCACGCGCGCGCAGGCACACACTCGCACAAACACACACACAAACGTATAATGTGTATATATATGTGTATGTATGTATATATATATATATATATATATATATATATATATATATATATAATTTGTATATGATATATATATATATAATTTGTATATGATATATATACATATATATATGATATATATATACATATATATCATATATATCATATATATATATATATATATATATATATATATATATATATATATATATATATATATATATATACATACATACATACATACATACATACATATATGTACACACACACACACACACATGCGTGTATGTGTGTGTGTGTGAACATCTTACGCGGTCAGGTAGTAGTAAAAGCGGCAACAGGTTTACTACAACCCCCACTACTACTACTACTACTATTACTCCCCGTGGCAGTAGTTGTAGTTCTTCCGTGAGAGATAAATCTTTTCTCTCACAACTCATTGAAGGATTACGCTGCGGTATTTTCGTTGGTATGATTATCTCTTGCAATAGAGAAGGCAACATTGAAGTCTTGAAGTGCAAGGTGTTCAATAAATGTTGATGTTTCTCTAAGATGATGGTTATGGTTTGTATTTTTTTTTACTAAATCGTTTTTTTTCCACGATTTTTTTTTACTTATTAATGATTACGTACGTTTTGCTTTATGTCATTTCATTTACATATGAGTTTATTAATTTTCACTTGTTTACGTTTTTCTTTCTTTCTTTATCGAATTAATATTTTAGTATTTAAATTTTCATTTTTATTCATATCCATTTATTCCTTTCTTTATCCTCGTATTTCTTCCCATTTAATTATTTGTATATTTATCCATTTACATTTTTTTCTTCATCTCATTAGATCATGTCAGCATGATATTACATAGAAAAGAATTATTATTTGATTTCGTTTTTGATTTTATCTATCTAATTTATCATTTTCACTATATTTCTTTGATTTATACATCTATACATCTCTTTATTTATTTCAGTCTTGGGAAAGCGTAGAATGATGAGTGACATGTGCTAAGGGGGAGGGAGGGGGGATAAAGGATAGGAAGGGAGGGGAGGGAGAAGGCAGGGGAAGGGGAGGTAGAAGGGAGAAAGGGTGAGGGAAGAGACGGAGAAGGGAGGTGAGGGGAGGGGAGGGAGAGAGTAGAAGGGAGAAAGGGTGAGGGAAGAGACGGAGAAGGGAGGGGAGGGGAGGGGAGGGAGAGAGTAGAAGGGAGAAAGGGTGAGGGAAGAGACGGAGAAGGGAGGGGAGGGGAGGGGAGGGAGAGAGTAGAAGGGAGAAAGGGTGAGGGAAGAGACGGAGAAGGGAGGGGAGGGGAGGGGAGGGAGAGAGTAGAAGGTAGAAAAGGGTGAGGGAAGAGACGGAGAAGGGAGGTGAGGGGAGGGGAGGGAGAGAGTAGAAGGGAGAAAGGGTGAGGGAAGAGACGGAGAAGGGAGGGAAGGGGAGGGGAGGGAGAGAGTAGAAGGGAGAAAGGGTGAGGGAAGAGACGGAGAAGGGAGGTGAGGGGAGGGAGAGAGTAGAAGGGAGAAAGGGTAACGGAGAGAATGAGAGAGGAAGGAAGGGGATATGAGTGGAGATAGGAATTTAGAAGGAAGGGAGAAAGAAAAAGGAAGGGAGGATGAGCACAAGGATAGAAAGAAGATGAGGCGAAGATGAAAGAAAATGAGAAGCAAAGAAGCAAAGGACTACAGATAAGTTCACCTCTCTCTCCTCCTCCTCCTCCTCCTCCTCCCCCTTCCTCCCCCTTATCCTCCCTCCTTATCTTAATTCCTCATCCTCATATTATTATCCATCACGTTTGTGGTTCTCTTTTCCTTCCTCCTCTTCCATCATTCTCCAAATGGCCGTTAGACCCTGGCCCTGTTCCGATGATTGAGACACACTGATGGTTATCTGCCGCGCGCCTACGTGTGAGGTGGAAGGGAGTAGAAAAGAAGAGTAAAGAAGGGAATGAAGAAATAAGAGAGAGAGAGAGAGAGAGAGAGAGAGAGAGAGAGAGAGAGAAGGAAAGTAGTTGGAGAGGAATGGAGCAGAGAGAAAGCAGAGGGAGAGAAAAAGAATGGGAGACAAGGAGAGGGAGAGAAGAAGGAAGGGATATTATGTGACCCAAGACATTGAATTAAGTAGACATACGTGATCAATGTCTTGGGTCACATAATATCAGCATCAGTGCCTTACATCAGCGACGTAAGGCACTGATACCGATATTATGTGCCTTACAGGGAGAGGAAAGGGAGAGAAGAAGGAGAGGGAAGAGAGGAGAAAACATCGATTGGGGAAGAGAGTAGATAGGAGAATAGTAGAGAAAAGGAGAGGAGAAAAGGAGGAAGAGAAGGATAGAGAGGAGAAAAAAAGAGGGAAGAGAGGAAGAAAGAAGATGGAGAAGAAATAAAGAAGAGGGCAAGAGAAAAAAAGGAAGGAGAAGCAGCGGGACAAGAGGAGAAAAGAAGACTAAAGAAGAGAGTGAAGAGGAAGAAGAAATAAGGGAGAGAGAGGGGAAGGAGAAGAAGAGGAAAGGAGAAGAGGGACGAAGGAGAATAGAAAGGGAGCAGAGGGAAGAAGAAGAAAGAGAAATGGGAAGAGAGAAGAAGAAAAACAGAGAGGTAGAAGAAGGAAGGAGAAGAAGAGGGGAAAAGGGGGAAGATAAAGAGGGAACAGAGAAGAACAAGAAAAAAAAAAATATATATATATATAAGACAACGGGAAAAGAGGAGAAAGGAAGAGAGAGTCAAGTGGAAAAGGAGAAGAGAAGAAAAGAGAGAAGAGAGGGGAAACGAAAGAGAGAAAAGATAAGTGAGGGAGAGAAGAAAAGGGGGAGAAGAGAGAAGGAAGAGAAGAAAAGGAGGGAGAAGAGAGAGGTAAGAGACGAAAAGGAGGGAAAAGAGAGAGGGAAGAGAAGAAAAGGGGGAGAAGAGAGAAGGAAGAGAAGAAAAGGAGGGAGAAGAGAGAGGGAAGATAAGAAAAGGAGTGAGAAGAGAGAGGCAAGAGAAGAAAAGGAGGGAGAGGAGAGAGGAAAGAAAAGTAAAGGACGGAGAGGAGAGAGGAAAGAAAAGAAAAGGACGGAGAGGAGAGAGGAAAGAGAAGAAAAGGACGGAGAGGAGAGAGGGAAGAGAAGAAAAGGACGGAGAGGAGAGAGGAAAGAGAAGAAAAGGACGGAGAGGAGAGAGGAAAGAGAAGAAAAGGACGGAGAGGAGAGAGGAAAGAGAAGAAAAGGACGGAGAGGAGAGAGGAAAGAGAAGAAAAGGACGGAGAGGAGAGAGGAAAGAGAAGAAAAGGACGGAGAGGAGAGAGGAAAGAGAAGAAAAGGACGGAGAGAAGAGGAAGAGAAGAAAAGGACGGAGAGGAGAGAGGAAGAGAAGAAAAGGACGGAGAGGAGAGGAAGAAAGAAAAGGACGGAGAGAGGAGAGAGGAAAGAGAAGAAAGGACGGAGAGGAGAGAGGGAACAGAAGAAAAGGAGGGAGATTGGAAGGGGGATCGGGAGGGGGGGGGGGGGGAGGGGCGCAGGGGGACGATCAGAAGGGGGCCACCGAAGCAACCAAGCAACCAAGCAACCAAGCAACCAAGCAACCCAACCGCATATCACTGAATTGCAAAGATGATTAAGCGGCGAGAATCAGCCTCCCGTTGAGCGATACGAAATTCTTGGGGGGTGAGGAGGAGGGGGGAGGGGCATTAGTCCTGGAGGAGGGGGAATGGGGGGGGGGTTGATGATAGTGCGGGGAAGGCTAAAAGAGAAGGGAGGGGATGTGGGGGGGGGGGATAAAATGGAGAGGGGGAGTAATAGAAGAAGAGGAAGGGGGGAGGGGGGGGGGGAGTTACTAGAGAAAGGAAGGGGGAGGGGAAAGGGGGGGGGGGGAGAGTAATCGAGGATGCGGTAAGGGAGGAGAGAAGGAGGGAGGGAGGGTGTGAGGGTGAGGGGGGGGGGTAAAGAGGTTTGGTCAGCCGCACACACGACCCCTGGGGGAGAGTCAGTTATTTGTCCCCCAGGCATAAGTGACCCTAAGGCAAATGACTGGGGGGGTAGGGAGGTAGGGAGGGGGGGGTAGGGGGTAAGGGCTAGGTGAGGAGGGGTGGTGGTGCGTGAGGGGGATGGGGGGATGGGGGAGGAGAGAGGGGAGGGGCGAAAGACAGAGGTATCTAACAAGATGTAATGGCCTCAGGGTACAGTACACCGTGCCCAAGGGGTCAGTTGGGAGGGATAGGGTGGGGTGAAGGGGTAGGAGTGGGGAGGAGGAGGAGGAGGAGGGAGGGGGAGTGGATTGAGGAGGTAGGGATAAGGTGAAGAGGGGGTGAAGGGGGGGAGGGGGCGAGGACTGGGGAGAGGGAGGAGGAGAAAAGGGGAGAGGGGAATGAGGGGTAAGGAGGACAGGAGGGGGGAGAGATTGTACGAGGGGAAGGGAGGGGTAGGGGAGAGGGGGAGATAGTGGCCGCGGGGGAGATGACGGCCTGGGAAGCGAGGGAGAGAAGAAAAGAGGGAGAAGAGAGAGAGGAGAGAAGACAAGGAGGGAGAAGAGAGACGAAAGAGAAGAAAAGGGGGAGAAGAGAGAGAGAGAAGAGAAGAAAAGGAGGGAAAAGAGAGAGAGAGAAGAGAAGAAAAGGAGGGAAAAGAGAGAGTTAAGAGAAGAAAAGGAGGGAGAAGAGAGAGAGAGAAGAGAAGAAAAGGAGGGAGAAGAGAGAGAGAGAAGAGAAGAAAAGGAAGGAGAAGAAAGAGGGATATTAGAGACTGGAAGGAGGAAGAAGAGGGATAAACAACAAAAAAAACTGAATGCAAAATGTTTGCAGAATGAGAGCAATACCTTTACGAAGGCGATCAAGGCAATAAAAGAAGAGAGGAATCGGAAGAGGAAGGGAGAAGAGGCGAAGAAGAAGATAGGGAGGTTAGGAAATCGGGGGAGAAATCATAGAACTTAAGGAAAATGAAATAAAAAAGATGATGTAGGTGTAACAGACACCAGGGGGGTAGTGGAGGGGGGGGGGAGATGAGTAACGAGGGGATGAATAAAGGGAAATAATGGGGAGATAAAAGTGCCCAGGTAAGGAGTGAAGGGGAGAATATCAAACCCATGAAAAAAATTATATATTGAATAAAGTTAATAAACAAATGTTGAATGATGTTAAACTGTTCATCAAGTTCAGCGCGCGAAATAAAACAAGCAAACAAATAGAAGTGAAAAGCGGAATGTAAAAAAAGTAAAAACAAAAACAAAAACAAAAACGAAAGACAGACAAAAACACAAAAGAAAAATTGATAAATAAGAGAGAACACATCCCAGAGAGAAGAAAGAAAGGCTAAGATGAAGAATAGAAAAAGTGGAAAAGAGAAGATGAAAAAAAAAGAAAAAAAAAAAAAAAAGAGAGAAGAAATGCGAAGAAAAACGAAATAATTAAGCTAATGAGTGTAACCCGAAAGTACGATACTAATATGAGGCAGGCATGATACTCCGATAGTAAGTTGCCTGATGCGCGATAATATACTTAACCGATGGGATTCCCACGCAAGGAGTCGAGAAAAGGATGAAGAAAATTTCATCGTAATTAATCTCTCATTAACGCGATTACTAATATGATGATCTTCATCCTTATGCGTGCTAGATAGATTATTAAAGATTAGGATAAATCTCAAGAGAGTTACCAAGATTACAAAATAAAATCAAAGAGGAAAAAAAAAAAATGGTTATGAAACTGACAAACGCCATTATTGGTACTTAGTAATGTCTAAAGAAATAAGCTTCCTATCTGTTTAAAAGGATCAAATAGTATTTATTCCGGATTCGATTCAACAACAATAACATGTAAAATGACATGCCATAGAATAATTAATGATTTCCTATGTATCATTTCACAGATAATATTAATTGTTGATATTAGTTATTGCTCACAAAATCGAAGCAATATGATACAAATATTAACATTCATTTCATTAATAAGCGATGAACGAAAGGATATGAACATTAGCGCCGCAGACTCACAAGTCTCATTTTATAATAATAATAAAAAAAAATCTTTGAAATTATTCGTGTATATTTAAAGAATAGATTACATACAACTATTTCATTCAATTTCTTTTTTTTTTCTTTATTTTTTAGATTTTATCTTTAATCCTAGTATCATAACTACTTCATTCAATTTCACTTTTTCTTTATTTTTTTAGACTTTATCTTTAATCGTAGTATCATATTCTTTCGTTCATCGCTTATTAATGAAATGAATGTTAATATTTGTATCATATTGCTTCGATTTTGTGAGCAATAACTAATATCAACAATTAATATTATCTGTGAAATGACACATAGGAAATCATTAATTATTCTATGGCATGTCATTTTACATGTTATTGTTGTTGTTTGTTGCTGTGTTTTGTTATTGTTGTTGATATTACTATTATTATGGTTGTTGTTGTTGCGATTGCACTGTTGATGTTATCATTATTACTATCAATATAATTTTATCATTATTATTGTTGTTTTTCTAACTATTATCTTTTTGTATTAGTATAGTCATCCCTATCATTCTCATTACCATCATTATCATCATTATCATTATTGTTATCTTTATCAATATCATTCAAGGAGCAGTTTCTAAGCCTTTCGTTATCTATGTTGTTGTTTTTTTCCTTCTTTTCCTTTTTGTTTTCCTTCGAGGTCATAATCTTTCGTCTTGATCTCTCTACGCAGATTTGTTACTTTATTTATTTTTTTATCGGTATCCGATCATTAACTTCTTTTTTTTGTTTCTCTCTCTCTCTCTCTCTCTCTCTCTCTCTCTCTCTCTCTCTCTCTCTCTCTGTTTCTCTCTCTCTCTCTCTCTCTCTCTCTCTCTCTCTCTCTCTCTCTCTCTCTCTCTCTCTCTCTCTCTCTCTCTCTCTCTCTCTCTCTCTCTCTCTCTCTCTCTCTCTCTCTCTCTCTCTCTCTCTCTCTCTCTCTCTCTCTCTCTCTCTCTCTCTCTCTCTTTGTTTGTCCCTTTCTCTCTCTCTCTCTCTCTCTCTCTCTCTCTCTCTCTCTCTCTCTCTCTCTCTCTCTCTCTCTCTCTCCCTCTCTCTCTCTCTCTCTCTCTCTCTCTCTTGTCTCTCTCTCTCTCTCTCTCTCTCTCTCTCTCTCTCTCTCTCTCTCTCTCTCTCTCTCTCTCTCTCTCTCTCTCTCTCTCCCCCTCTCTCTCTCTCTCTCTCTCTCTCTCTTTATCCCTTTCTCTCTCTCTCTCTCTCTCTCTCTCTCTCTCTCTCTCTCTCTCTCTCTCTCTCTCTCTCTGTCTCTGTCTCTGTTTCTGTCCCTCTCTCTCTCTCTCTCTCTCTCTCTCTCTCTCTCTCTCTCTCTCTCTCTCTCTCTCTCTCTCTCTCTCTCTCTCTCTCTCTCTCTCTCTCTCTCTTTGTTTGTCCCTTTCTCTCTCTCTCTCTCTCTCTTTCTCTCTCTCTCTCTCTCTCTCTCTCTCTCTCTCTCTCTCTCTCTCTCTCTCTCTCTCTCTCTCTCTCTCTCTCTCTCTCTCTCTCTCTCTCTCTCTCTCTCTCTCTCTCTCTCTCTCTCTCACTCTCGCTCACACAAACAAACAATTTCTTTCCTTGCCTCGTTCTCTTTCATTCGTTTTCTCTCACTCACCCTTTCCGACACACATTCCACAGCACATCCATTAAAAATACACAAAGACAGGAAAACCGAGAGAGAAAACGAATACGAAGAAAATTGAAAGCAAACAAAATAAACAAACAAAAAACAACTCAAACAAGAAAGCAAGATAAAAACAAAACAACAGCAACAACAACACACACACACAGAGGAAAGGCGACAGAGAACACGAAAATTGGTGACAAAATAAGTCAGGTCGTCATTTAATTGGTGTGCTCGTGGAGGCTCCTCTGCTCCTACCCTTCCCTCCCTCCCTCTATCCTCCCCCCCCCTTCTCCTCCTCCTCCTCCTACTACTACTACTCGTCCTCCTCCTCCTCCTCCTCCTCCTCCTCCTACTACTACTACTACTACTACTACTACTACTATTCTTCCTCCTACTCCTCTGCCTCCTCTTCTTCCTCCTCCTCCTACTACTACTACTAATGCTAATACTCTTCCTCCTTCTCCTCCTCCTACTCTTCTTCCTCCCCCTTCCCTCCTCTTACCCATGCCCCTCCTACGTTCCTCCACCTCCCCCTTCCCTCCTCTTCCCCCTATCGCCCCACCTCCTCCTCCTCCTCCTCCTCTTGCGCTTCTCGACTGTCTCCTGTTGATAGATTCCCTCCGTGTAAACAAACAGGCGACGTCGGCGAGGAGGGGGGGGGGGGGGCGAGAGGGTGGTGGGAACAGCAGACTTTCTACCCTCGCTTCCTCGCGCCCTTATGACCAAGTATGTTTTGGTGGGTGTAGGATAACAAGGGGACGTGTGTGTGTGTGTGTGTGTGTGCGTGCGTGCGTGTGTGAAGGGGAGGTGGCGAGGGGAAAAGGGGAAAGAGTTTTAAGGGTGTGGTAAGTGGTGAGGTCGAGATACGGGGAAGAAGAGAGATGGTGTGTGATAAGTAATTGGGGAGGAGGGGGAGAAGAGGGTGTGGAGGGTGAAAGAGGGAGGGAGGGAGGGAGGGAGGGAGGGGAGG
>BOPN01002003.1:39677-42177 GCA_017312705.2 Penaeus japonicus | reverse complement strand
GCCATCCCCACGCAAAGGCTCCCCTCTTTGCCCGCAATACACACGCTTTCCGTCTCTGTTTCTGCTCAGCCCTCTTCCCTTCCCTCGTTGACACTCCCCTCTGACACCAACCCCTCTTCTTGGGACCCCTTCGACCTCCCCGTGACCTGGTCTTTGTGTCCCCACCCCCCCTTTACCCCCACTCACCCCCTCGTCGCTGCCCGTGTCCTTCCTTTCCCCCTCGTTCTCTCTCTGTGTTTCCCCTCCTTGTCCCTCCTTGTCCCTCCTTGCCCCCCCTCTCCCCTTCCCTTGGCTGCCCCCTTTCCCCTCGCTGACGCCCGCAGAGACAACCTGTTTGTCAAGAGGTTACAGATGGTTGACCCCTCCGAGTGTTTCCTTCGTTTGCTTTTCCTCTTGGGGGGGTTGGGGGTGGGGGGGGTGAGGGGTAGGGGGTAGGGGGATGGGGGGGGGCGGAGGGTCTGGTTCTTTTTCCCTTGTTCCTTCCCCTCCCCCACCCCTCCCCCCCCCTCCGCCACCCCTCTCCCATCCCTCCTCCACCCCTCTCCCATCCCTCTTCTCTCCCCTCATACCCTCCTCCTCCCCCTCTCCCTCCTTCCCCCTTCACTCCCCTCACGCACCTGATCCTTCAGTGCTCCTATCCCCTTTCCTGTCCCTCCCTCCTACCCCCCCTCCCCTACCCTTGCCCCCTCCAACTCTCTCTCTCTCTCTCTCTCTCTCTCTCTCTCTTTCCCTCCTGTCTCTCAACCCTTTCTGTTTTTCCTCTTCTCCTTTCCCCCCTTCTAACTTGTCCCTGGCATCCGCCCCTTAGGACTGTATCAGTTAACGATGCTTATTTTAAGTGTTTCTGTAAATTAACACTTCTTTTCCTTTTTTCCTTTTTTTTTTTTTTCTTTCTTTCTTTTTGAAAAATTGTTTTGGTTGTCTCTTAAATAGGGTTGTGTGGAGGTCTTTTCTCTGGTAACATTTTCTGTTATATATATATATATATATATATATATATATATATATATATATATATATATATATATATAAAGGAAGTTTATTTTTTTTATGTACTATTAATTTAGAAGATTTTTTTTATCACTTTGGACATTGGCGGGAAAAGGAGAATTTTATTTTTTTTATTTTTTTATTTTATTTTATTTATTTATTTATTATTATTTTTTTTTTTTATATAAAGGAAGTTTATTTTTATGTACTATTAATTTAGAAGATTTTTTATCACTTTGGACATTGGCGGGAAAAGGAGAATTTTTTTATTTTTATTTTTTTATTTTATTTTATTTATTTATTTATTATTATTTTTTTTATATAAAGGAAGTTTATTTTTATGTACTATTAATTTAGAAGAATTTTGATCACTTTGCCCATTGGTAGAAAAAGGAGAAATGTTTTTTTTTTTATATAAATATAAAGGAAATTTATTTTTATGTATTATTAATTTCTCTGATTTGAGTATATATATATATTTTTTTATTATTAGTAGTATTATCATATCATCATTATTTTTTTCATTATTATGATTATGGTTATCATTGTTATTATTATCATTATGCTTTCATCATTATCACTGTTATTATTATTGTTATTGTTGTTTTTATTATCACTATCATTGTAATTACTGTTGTTGTTATTTTCATCATCGTTATCCTCTTCATTATCATTTTCATCTACTTATCATTGTCATTATCATTATTATTGGCCTCATCATTATCATCAATATTACCATCATTAACCTCAGTATTATCATTAGGCTCCTTAATATTATCTCCATCATGCTTATTGTTGTAACTGATGTTATTATGATAATGATACCAATAATAATAGAGGTAATGATGATGATAATGATACTAATGATACTGAAAATTTGTTAATAATACTCTTTACTGTTATTATTATCATTATGACGATGATAATGATGATGATGATAATGATGATGATGATGATGATGATCATCATCATCATCATCATCACCATCACCATCACAAAAAAAGAGAAATAAAACCTGAAACTTTTTCCTAAAAAAAGAAAAAAAAAATCTTAGAACAAGAAACAAACAAACACCTTTCCTCAGACAAGAAAGAACAAAACGCACCTATTCCTTGAATAACAAATCCTCTTCCTTGAAATGACAAGTACAACCTCGACCGTGGACCTTCCCCCCCCCCCCCCCCCCCCCTCGCGCCGGAATGCAACGCCATCAACACCTGCTGCCTCTTGACACCCCCCCCCCCACCCCCACCCCTGCACCTCCCCCTCAAGGGTCTCCTAAGAGCTGCTTCGACTTGACTCATCTCTGCATTGAACTCTACAATGCCGTGAGTTAAAGAAAAAAAAAGAAAAAAACTCATTGAATCTTATTGCATTGAATCTTATTGCAATGCTACGGTATTCATGAGTTTAGGGGGAGAAAAATAACTAATGGAATCCTTTGCAATGGCACGGAATTCACAAGCCATTTGTAAAGAAAAAAAAAAAAATTATTTTTTTAATCCTTTGC
>BOPN01002003.1:29677-32177 GCA_017312705.2 Penaeus japonicus | reverse complement strand
TCATGTGGTTTTGATTTTTTTTTTTTTGTAAAAATTCTTTCTTTTTTTTGTAATTTGGTTCGTTAACTTTTTATTTTTATTTATTTTTTTTTGTCTTGTTATACCATAAGGTTATTACTTTGGTTGTTATGTTAGTTGTTATCATTATCATCATTTCTATTATTGTTATGATGATAATGGTAATTATGATAATGATGATAATAGCAATGATGGTTATAATAATTGTCGCCATTATTATTATCATTATTATTGTTTTTTTATTATATTTATTATCTTCATGATTATCATCATCACTATCAGCATCACTACTTATCATTATCATAACTTTTATGATTATCATTATCATTTTCATCGGCATTATCAGTATTATTCTCATACTAAAATCAATACTGTTGTTGTTGTTATTTTTGTTATTACTACTAATATTATCATTACTATCCTTATTGATGTTCTTGTTCTTATTATTATTGAGAGAGAGAGAGAGAGAGAGAGAGAGAGAGAGAGAGAGAGAGAGAGAGAGAGAGAGAGAGAGAGAGAGAGAGAGAGAGAGAGAGAGAGAGAGAGAGAGAGAGAGAGAGAGAGAGAGAGAGAGAGAGAGAGAGAGAGAGAGAGAGAGAGAGAGAGAGAGAGAGAGAGAGAGAGAGAGAGAGAGAGAGAGAAAAGAGAGAAAGAGAGAGAGAGAGAGAGAGAGAGAGAGAGAGAGAGAGAGAGAGAGAGAGAGAGAGAGAGAGAGAGAGAGAGAGAGAGAGAGAGAGAGAAGAGAGAAGAGAGAAAGAAAGAGAGAGAGAGAGAGAGAAGAGAGAGAGAGAGAGAGAGAGAGCGAAAGAGAGAGAAGAGAGAGAGAGAGAGAGAGAGAGAGAGAGAAGAGAGAAAGAGAAGAAAAGAGAGAGAGAGAGAGAGAGAGGGAGTCAGACAGACAGACACCCACACAAACAAGAAATCGAGCTAAACCAAATAGGAAATAAAAACAGCCCCCGGGAAGCCGAAATCATGACGTGTAACTCAGGAATGCAACATGCAGGAAAACTCTTGCAATCTGCTTCTGAAAGGCGGATCTTCCTGAGTGTGGGAAGGAGGGAGGAGGGAGAGGGGGGGGGGGGTCGAGTGGCTGGGTGGGGATGGGGAGGGGGAGACGCTACGTGCCTGATGTGTTTGTGTTTGTATGTTTATTGTTTTTGCTGTTTATCTTTAGCCACGTACGTATACGTATTTAGTAATTATGATAGTTAGTTATTATTCTATGAATAAATGAATACATACGTTGCATTCATAACAATGATATTACCATTAAGAAGTAAGTTACCGTTACTACTATTACTACTACTACTATTACTATTGCTATTACTACTATTGCTATTACTATTAACACTACTACCAGTTCAACTATAACTACTACTACTACTATTACCATTACTACTAAAAATAGAGGGGATGATAGTGATAATGTTAATGATAATAACAATGACAATAATGATGATAGTGAGAACGATTATGGTAATATGGTAATTTAAATAATGATGGTGATAATGATAATTAGGAGAATGATGCTAATTATGATAATGGTAATAATAGTAGTGAATGATGATAATGATGATGATAATGGCAATAATATTGCCAATAGTAGTGACAATGGTAATAGTAATAATAATAATGATAATAATGATAGTAATGCTAAAGATAATAATGATAGTAATGATAAAGATAATAATGATGATATTATTGATAGTAATAATGATACCGATAATGATAATGATAATAATGATAATAATAATAACAAAAATAATGAATTTTACACTATCAACTCTATCAACATAGTCCACCATGCTGGCAACTAGCCCAACATAAACCAACAGAAAACACAAACCACATAAACCCTCCACATTTATTTTCCGGGAAAAGTCTCACGCATCTATGAGGGGAAAATTAACTCCCTCAGCTGAGAGGAGTAATGTTCCGGTAATACGGGCTAATCATACTCCCCTTTTCCCCTCTATGCGGAGTTCCCCTCTTCTTAAAACCATGAGGAATGCTTACTCAGCTGGGGGTAAAATTCAAGGAATGTATCTATGGATATATATTTTTATCTTTCTCTCTTTCTCTCATTCGTTCGTTCGCTCGCTCGCTCGCTCGCTCGCTCTGTTTCTTTTTAATTTCATTTTTCATTTTTATTATTATTTTTATTTCTCTCTCTCTCTCTCTCTCTCTCTCTCTCTCTCTCTCTCTCTCTCTCTCTCTCTCTCTCTCTCTCTCTCTCTCTCTCTCTCTCTCTTTCTCTCTCTTTCTCTTTCTCTTTCCCTCTCTCCCCTCGACCATCTTGAGTGTATTCAGGTTTCACTGGCTGATTGATGTGGTGTGGTGAAATAACCGTTGCGGAATGATTATGAAAATAATGATAACGATTATAATAATTTCGGGCTTGATAAGGACGGATATTTATAAGGCTGGTTAGATCCTTCTGGTATTTCAGGTCAGTGATCTTTCACCGTGAGGAAGAGAAAGA
>BOPN01002003.1:7500-10000 GCA_017312705.2 Penaeus japonicus | reverse complement strand
GAGAAGGAGGAGAGAGAGAGAGAGAGAGAGAGAGAGAGAGAGAGAGAGAGAGAGAGAGAGAGAGAGAGAGAGAGAGAGAGAGAGAGAGAGAGAGAGAGAGAGAGAGAAGGAGGGAGGGAGAGAGAGAGAGACTTTGACGAGTTTATATATATGTAAAAAAAAAATCTATCTATCTCTCTCTCTCTCTCTCTCTCTCTCTCTCTCTCTCTCTCTCTATATATATATATATATATATATATATATATATATATAGAGAGAGAGAGAGAGAGAGAGAGAGAGAGAGAGAGAGAGAGAGAGAGAGAGAGAATGAGAGAGAGAGAGAAGGAGTGAGGGAGGAAGGGAGAGAGAGAGAGAGAGAGAGAGAGAGAGAGAGAGAGAGAGAGAGAGAGAGAGAGAGAGAGAGAGAGGAGGGAGGGGGAAGAAGGGTAACCGGAGAGGGACGAGGAAACTATGTAAACAAAAACATGTGAGTTGATTACCAAGACACAAGGAGGATTTCACAAGCCCAGTGCTCCCCCCTCCCCTTTCCCCCCCCCTTCCCACCCTCCCTCCCTCTTTCCTACCCATTTGTTAATCCCTTCCTACCCACTCTTCCTCTCATCTCACTCCCTCTCCTCCCTCCCGCCCTCTCTCTCCTCCCTCCCTCCCTACCTTTATCCCTCCTTCCCTCACTCTCCCATCTACTTCCCTCCCTCCCTCTCTCCCTCCTTTTCTCCCTCTTTCCCTCTCCTCCGTCACTCCCTCCCTTTCCCACCTACTTCCCTTCCTCTCTCGTTCATCTTCCTCCTTCCCTCCATCCTTTCCCCCTTCCCACTCTTTCCTCTCTCCCTCCCGTCCCTCCCTCTCTTCTTCCCTCCCTCCTTCCCTCCCTCCCATATTCCCTCCTGCCCTTTTCCTATCCTTTTTTTTCCTTTCCACTCCTTCTCCTCTTCCTCCTCCTTTCTCATTTTCCCTGTTTCTCCTCTCCCCTCTTTTCCTTTCCCTCGTCTTTCTTCTCCTTCCCTTCGACCCTCTTTCCTGTTTCTCGTCTCTCCTTTCTCTTCCTTACTTTATTTTTCTCCCCTTCTGCTGCACCTCTTTCATAATTATCATAATTTTTCCTTCCCTTCTTTATCTGAAATTATCTTGCTCTACCCCCATTCTTTATTCTCTTCGTCTCTCTTTCCTTATATCCTCCTCTGGCTCTATGTCTCTCTTACTCTTCCTTCCTTGATTCTCCCCTCGTTTTTCCTTTCTCTGCTTTCGTCTCCTCCTTTTCTCTCTTCTTCTCTCCTTGCTTTTCCTTTATTTTCCTTTGTTTCCCTTCCCTTAATACCCTCTTTCTTTTCTTCAGTTTTTCCCTCTTTCGCTTTCTTTTCTCTTTTTCCTTCTACTCCTCCTTCTGTCGACCTCTCTCTTCTTCTTCTTCTTCTTCTTCTTTTTCTTTTCCTCCTTCCCTCTGGGAGAGAGAGAGAGAGAGAGAGAGAGAGAGAGAGAGAGAGAGAGAGAGAGAGAGAGAGAGAGAGAGAGAGAGAGAGAGAGAGAGAGAGAGAGAGAGAGGAGAGAGAGAGAGAGAGAGAGAGAGAGAAAGAGAAAGAGAGAGAGAGAGAGAGAGAGAGAGAGAGAGAGAGAAGAGAAGAGAGAGAGAGAGAGAGAGAGAGAGAGAGAGAGAGAAGAGAGAGAGAGAGAGAGAGAGAGAGAGAGAGAGAGAGAGAGAGAGAGAGAGAGAGAGAGAGAGAGAGAGAGAGAGAGAGAGAGAGAGAGAGAGAGAGAGAGAGGGAGAGCGAGAGAGAGAAGGAGACACTTAGACCCAGTCACAGACAGACAGAAAAAAAAGGAAAAAATAATCACAAACATCTAATACTTTCCCATCAACACTCTCCCCTCTCCTCCCATCCCCCTACCCCCACCCACCATCCTCTCCTCTCCTCCCCCTACCCTCCTCCCTCCATCCCATAATATCTCTCCTCCCCCTCCCTCCCCCATGCCCCCTTCCTCTTCTTTCATTTCCCACACCATATCCTCTGCTCCCATCTCCCATTTCCCCTCCACATCGTTCTTCCTCTTTCTTCCTTTCTTTTCTCCCCACCTTTCTTCCCCTGTACCCCATTTCCCCACCTTCCCCCTCCTTCCCCATGCGATCTCTCTATCCCTCCCTTTTTCTCCTCACCCCTCCCCTTCCCCTCCCTATTCCCCTTTCCCCGCCCTTCCCCTTCCCTCCCCCTCCCTATATTTTCTTCCTATTCCTCATCTCACATCACCCTCTCCTCCCCTCCCGATCTCCCTTCCCCACCTCTCCAACCTTTAATCTTTCTTCGCCATCTCCCTTTCCCTTCTCCACCACGCCTACCCCACCTACCCCTCACGCCCTCCCCACCTTCCCCTACGCCCCACCCACTAATACCCCCCACCCCATAATACCCCCCTCCCAACCTTCCCCTCACCCCCTCCCACCCTTCCCCTCACCCCCTCCCACCCTTCCCCTCACCCCCTCCCCGCCTTCCCCTCACCCCCTCCCCAC